>WURT03176683.1:0-10351 GCA_009936505.3 Holothuria glaberrima | reverse complement strand
TATATATATATATATATGTATATATATATATGTATATATATATATATATATATATATATATATATACTTATAAAAGAATATTGAGAAGATGGGTTGACAGAAAGTTTTTTTTTAGATCGAAGGTAGGAACTTGATTAACGGTCCCACTTTTTGGACACGCGACGTTTAAGATGTAGTTTTTTGCACGATCAAAAAATCCGGCTGCTGGTGTTGGAAACTGAGTGTGTTGTAGGCTGTGATGTTGAAATAAGTCCAAGTCCAATCGTATGTGCTTCTTTGCTTTGGGGCTGGGGGGGGGGGTTAGTTTGAAAGGTGAATGCAAGAAAGGATAACGCCGATATAAAATAAAACAGTGGGGTAAAATATCAAACTTTCAGTTTACATTTCCAGAGGGCGGATCCAACATTTAAAAAATCGCGCTATCACCATGAGGACAAAGTTTGCACGTGCGAACATGAAATGTGTGAGGCCTCGATATGAAAGATTTGGAAAAGAAAGCTTGAAACTTAGACAATTAAATGATATTTCATGTCATCTGGCAATCAAAATAGACATGAATATTCTTTAGCATCTTTGGGACTGTCTCCAAAGAACAATAGAAAGTGACGGTGCCAAAAAGGGGGACGACGGCAGCCCGTAAAGTCCGGTCTGGATCCTCGTCTGAGCCCTGTGCGCTCTTTTGATAGAGAACTTTTCAGTTTGTAATTTAGTATGTCGATCAGGTTAGTGCAGGGCCCTGCTAGGTGAGAGTCAATATCAGCTTGTCTTTTACATTAAAGCGCTCCGCCTTGTGCTGTCTGAGCATTTCTACAAGTAGGCAGCATGTCTTAGCTAGATTAGGGGTTAAAAGGGTTTATGTACGGTACCGCCGGTTAAATAAGGGAGGCGATATCTCTTCCCTCCGAGTCTTAGGGATGTTTTGTTAATGTTGGAGGTCCGAGCCCTTTGGTGAGAGATTTTATACAAATTTTGATCGAAAAATACTGCAATTATTTTAATATTATTTTACAGATGGAACAAATAAAAGTTCTCTGTCTTTGAAAAAGTTGTGGACATGCCCAGGCGGAAGTATGCTACCGCCTTACCACACTTTTGGCGGAATAGCTTCAACAATCCAAACTAATTCCTACGCCAATTTTGCAGGGCTGTCAACTTTTGATGACAGGTGAGAGTGAGATTTGCTGGGAGACTACTGCCAAGGCAACCTTTTGCCAAAAATACCGGGCCCCTAGATTGCAGGAAATGGCACTTCCCGTGCTTCATTACTGAATGCCCAGAATTGCCAGTTTTCAGATATTTCATGTTCCTGGAAAATTTTTAAGGAGACATTTTGTTCGCATTATAAATAGACCTACGAAAAACGGGAGATTTTGAGGCGGACCGGTGTGTATTGCTGACAGCCTAAAATCGAAAATATTTTAACAGAATTAATTTCCATCAATTCGTAACCTACCTTACTAAAAGCGAATTTGAACTTTTGATCTTGCTTTGGACCAGCCAGCCAGCGGTGAGAAACTTTTTGGTCACGTGGCTGCAGCCGCGGTTGAAGGGACATTTTTGGAGGGAGTATGTTGTCATTGACCCTGGTGAAATCGGGTAAAGAGAAAGCCCGTAGCCATGAAGTCTGACATAGGGGGCACCGGTACCGCAAAGGTGGGCACCGAAGAAGACTGCTTGTAGCTAGTGATGCCACCAGATGATGGCAGTTTGCGAGAACCACGGGGATGATATCAGGAGCACTGCACGGATAGCTTAACGAAATCGGACCTACAGGTGAACGTGTGCGCGAAAAGTTTCCCGACCTGGCAGCTATTTCCCCTCCTCTTGAAGTACAGAGACGTGGATCATAATGGTGCTTCTTTAGCTCCTCTAGCGTAGATGAAGAGTGGAGTGTTTTTCGGATGGTAAAGGGATCATACGTCATGGGCTACCATAAGGCCCTGGTGTGATTCAGCATAATTATGGTGGAATCCGGTCTGAGGAACACTAGCATGGAGTTCTTGAGCTGACCTCTGACACTGAGTATACATTGAACTCTTCACAGTTTGCATTTCAGTTCTTAGTTAATGACTTTTCTTCAAACAAAATTTTGCTTAAACAGCTTGCAACAGGGTGAAATGTACATTCATGGATTGATTTTATTTGTAGTTCGAGAAAATTCAAAGCATAAAGTAGTTACTAGCATGTTACGAATGTTGTTCAAAGTATTAGATTCCTACGAGAAAAACCCATTGATGTCCGCTTCTAACTTTGGGAGTAGGCCTACACGTGGTTTGTGCTAAAATTTTAACTAGCCTGATACTTTTGTGCTTATAATGTTCATAAGTGACACAACGTGGACAGTGAGACCTGTGCTCGAAGCGCGCCGAAATTTGGGGGTGTACTTCATTGCCCATAGGGAAAACTGTACGCACCCTCAGTCAGGGTTGGTGCATGGAAAAGGATTTGCCAACATGGGGGCCAAGCGCCCTGACTAGGGGCCAGCTATAGTACTCTTAGCCCAGACAGATTCGATGGGTTGTCGAAAGAATGCCGAACTCGATATATATGGTGCGCCAAGCGCCCCGAAAAATTGGGGTTTTATTGAAACAGAATTATGTTGTTGTTTACATTAAGAAAAGTTGGAAAGTTTGAAAAGGAGTGAAGAGTCTGCCCTTCTTAAGGGCAAACCAAGGAATTTGATGGGGCAACTGCATGGTCGTCGTCGGGGATTACTTTCGTTCTCTTACCCATTAAGGCTTTCCGACAAAACTGAAAAATCATTCTTTTTTCGTAGAAAATTTGTTTGCCACGATGGTCTGGCTGAAGAAGGAATCTTCCAAAAGACAGGAAAAAGACATTAAAACTTCGCAACGACGCATTTTCGTGTTCTCTATGATTACGACTACACGCAAGAACAATATTTGTGTAACCTTTAACCTTGAATAAGTCCAAAAAGTTTGAAATGGTGGGCTTTATACCGCTAGACAGAAATGAGGATGACAGCGCACGTAGCGCGCGAAAGTTTTTTGAAGTTTTGGAAAGAATTGTTTCAGAACCTACTACCTACAGGCCTGATAAAGACATAGTGGAATACATTCAGAGCCTATCTATGTCTTCACCACGACCAGCCTGTATAAAATTTAGCGCATGTTTTTCTTGGGAGGGGAGCAGACAGGGAAAAAGTTGGGGGGAAGGGGGGTTAAAGCCCTGTCGAACGTAAGCTTCTTGAATTGCAGTTCTAGTTGCGCCATGAACTGTTTGTTAACGGGTCTAAGACACGGATTTCGGAGTTATAATTGCTTTTCACCTGTAGGCCCCGCAACTGAGTTCACGCTGCGGCATAGTTACGATCCGTAGAGGCTGATGAGTTAGAGCAACAACTCCCTGGTCAGGGTGAAGAACCGTGGAGTGGTGGACTTAGACATAATTGTTTACGTTTGGGTTGTAAGGAGCTAGCTCGATGATGGCAAGATTAATTATACTATACTGCACTTCTGTCAGCTTACTGCAGACTATGATCAGTTAGAGAAGGAACTCAGGTAGCGTGATAGCTGGCCTTTTACCGACACCCGACACATCGTTTGCGTTATGAGTGGAATTTTTTACACCATATTGAGACATTGCGTGAGAAACTGATGCTTCATCGTGAGAGCATGAGATTGCGCTGAAATGCGTGACTCTCGGGCTGAATGCATAAAAGTTGACGGCTCTAAGGATGTCATTGCAGTGACGTATGCATGGAGCCTGGAATGAATTAATTCTGTGACCCCACTCCCTCTGTGCTACCTCTTCAGTCGGTAAATCAATCAAACATTTCAATGCATGTCACTATAATTAAAGCAAAGAGGAACAGGGCAAACTATGAGGAACTCTGTTTGATGCAAGATAAATCTTTTACGCGTGGTCTGGACATTGGGCTTGGGCGATTTTCCCCAAGTGTATGGTTAGTTGATTCATAAAAACATACTGACGAGTTGCTCTCTGACCCCTTCCCTCCGTGTTCGAGACTTAAAGACGATAATCACTTGCCCCAAAATTCCTTTGAAAAATCGTCAAACTATTGCAAACTTCTCTTATTTGCCTTAAAAGTATCTTAATTAGTTGTTTTTAACATAACCTTTACGAACAAACGGTAAAACAAAGAGTTATTTAATATAAGTTTAACTATTCAGTAATAAAAATATTGTCACATGATAAAAAAAAGACGTTCATGAGCTAGGATAACGAGGTATACTAATCCTGATTGGGGGTGACTACATTTCCCCTCTAAATTCGCCATGCTATAAATTGGGGCAGATCCTAATTCAACCAGTGGCGGTATACATTTGTCGTGAAAGGGTAGAGTTTACACTGTCCTAAGAGGGGACCACGAACCAACAATGTCTGGGTCGCTTTGATGTATTACGGTTAATGCAGAAGGGGAGGGGCATGGGATTACAGCGATTTTCCTTCTTTGCTTTCGCCTGATAATCTTTCAAGGACATAGAAGTAATTTAGTTTCTCGACCGATAAAGTAGTGGGAAACAACTCCAGCGTACAAATCTCTTTACTCCTTCTCTCACACTCCCTACCTCTTGAATTTGTTTCTACAAAGCAATGGTAAGTTATATGTGCCTCTAAATATTGTCCGGACGTAGACGGAAGAGAATTGTTCTTTTACGTGAGTGATATGCGTAGACGTCATAATGACGAAGCTCACTCAGTAACTTTTGAATAAACCCAACCTAATTTGACCATTTTTATCAGCATTACTTCGTTGTTCAGTTAAAAAATTATGGAGAACGGGGACGCTTTTTCTCAAGAGGATCGGAATCCTACAGGATGGACTTTTTGGAGGTGTGTTTTACTTGTTTCAAAATCCTCAATAAAATGGTCAAATGGTGTAGAATTTTACATCGTTTTGCCCCACATTGGTTTTCATTCCTTTAAGTCAGGGGTGGGGAACCTTTTCTCTCTGACGGTCCGCTTTGAAGGTCATAATCCACTCGCAGACCCCACACAGAGAGGGTACAGCAAGTTTTCCCCACAAGGAGTAGGCCAAGGGGGCCAAACAGGCTCTGGTGGGGTTTCAGGGAAAGTCTAGGCAAGAACTGGGGCAAAGCCCCAGCAGCTTTGGAATTTGTACTAATTTGTGGGCAATAAAATACTTATCCACCATTTTTAAATGGCATAGAATGTGCAAGACTCAACAGGCCAGAAGTATCACAATATGACCATTTGTCTTTTAACCTATGTGTAAAGTAATAATGAATGAGGGCAAATAAAAAGTGCACGCTATGTGCTCCAATAAAAATGCATATTTTTAGACCAACTTTATTTTTCCCTCATTTACATTGCAAAATTGGCCACTTTTTGACATTTAATTTTACTCATTGAAGGGACAGTTTTTAAAAGCCTCGCAACCCCCTTTCGAATCTACCGGAACAAATACATTTCCCACTGAGTTTCACACTCTGATAAACTGATAGATGGACCTGCACATGTGACAATGTAATTCTGCACAATGTTATGTAGCCTATGAGCCACGAAAATCTTCCGTTTCCTACCTGCCTACAGAAGTACAGAGATTCGGCACCCGATATATGTCTAACGACACGGCTGGCATTTTTTATTGTGCATACAGGTATTTTAGTAATACAGTATACTTAAAGTGCTTCGCAGCAGAATTACGTAAAATACCCGGAAAGTGGTACACTGCATAAGCAGGATAAACGGTGGCGGGGCACCGAAGGCGGAGAGATAATTATTTTCAATTAGTTTTCATGTGATTCTGAATTATGAAAGGACTCGCGGGCCTGATGAAACCAACTTCCTTTTTGTCTTCACTTTAAATTGCCAAATTACTCACTTTTAACGTTTAATTTTCTCTTCGAAGAACAATCCTAACCCCCCTCCTCCACGAATCTAAGGTAACGAATTACAGTGCCCACTGCGTAAGGAACTGTAATAAATAGATCTATGTTCATGATAGTGCTATTTTGGTCAAAGCTTCGTAGTCTTCCAGCATGGAGCTACTACCTCTAAGTATTAGCTAAATGTTCCTCGGTTAGAGACTGAGCCGTAAAAACTCGTCTAACCCACGGAAAGCTTCCACTACCACCATAAGTACACTGATTTAATTTTGCATGTGCTTAGGTTTTAACCTTCAGAAACGGTGGGCGTACCGTATTACTTTATACAGAGGGTTTTAGTAAGATGCTAGTCGTATTTTGCAACTTTATACAGAGGGTTTTAGTAAGATGTTAGTCGTATTTTGCATTAGTTCTACGTAAAATACCCGGAGTGTGGTATTAGCAGTACAACCGGTAGGCACCGTGGGCTAAAACATTATTTCAATTACGTTTTAAGTGATTCTGAATTGATTTTTATGAATGGCCTCGTGGGCCGGATAAAATGGTCTCGAGGGCCGCATACAGCCCGCCAGCCAGAGGTTCTCCACCCCTGCTTTAAGTTAACTCCAGTGAGAAAAAATGACGAAGGCTTGAACCACCTGACGCCATGGGCGTGGCTGGATCGTAGTTGAATTCTCACGAATTGGTCTATCAAATACTTTCATCTGTCTTTTACTTCCCTTTGCGTCGTCTCATTCAAAGGCGGCGAAAGTAAATGGGGCTATGCGAGATCCCCAATTACAAAAGTGGAGGCTAAAGTGTACTTCAGCCTACCCCCCTTTTTTCAAAGAGGAGAACAAGTTTTCAGAAACTAGACCAACTCGATAAATGAAGGGCAAAATTTCAGTTTGTCTTTGATATTGGGGTTTGAGTATAAATTTTATTGGTCTTACACTTCATGAAAAATGTATATTTCTACTTTAGTTGCAACATATTACATACTCCATGTATGCTATTTAATTGCTATTATATGCCTCTCGTATGCTATTTATTTGATACGATAAGTATAACCTTACCTGTTCCAAGTGTAGCAGCTTGCAAGCAAGTTAGCCCAATGGTGAGTGATAAGAAATAATTTTGAGGCTGCATAGTAGTTAAATTAAATCTCATTCATCTCCTGCAAGACCTGCATATCGCTAAGAGAAACTATTTAAAGCAAATGTGGCAAAGGGTTGCTAGCCACGTTTTGCTCGTCCACGTCAAATGCAGTACCGGAGTTATGCAGTGCATATACGTGCTCAAAATCAGTATTCAATACGTCTACAATATTTTTCTGCTTAAACAGACAAAAAGCTACAACAGTTGAAAAGCACTAAAGTTTATTCAAACCTCACAGGCTTGTACTTCCTGATAAACTTTGCATTATCTGCAGTCAGTTTGTAGAACTGTACATATGAAACCCTATATAGCAAATGATTACTTTAAGCATTGTATTTCCTTGTTTGTCTTTGAAAACTTAACAAAAACAAAAAAAAAAAAAAAATTGGATGTAAGGAATAGGAGAAAAGCTTGTGTCTTAAGACGTTATGTATTGACTTCACGAAAAGTGACCCTGGAGGGAAAACAACGAAGCACAGTATATGCACGACTCAGACTTCGCTTGTGCGCGTTGTAGACTACGCGAATATCCGACCGGTGCACAAACTAAATGTCTGATTTACTGGTGTATGCCAGGGAAACGCGATTGACTCCATCGGAGGCGCACTGTCTGTTCTATGACGTCATGTGTATAACATCTTTTACTGTGCAACTGATAAAAAATAACAATCGTCAACTTTTTTCTTATCACTGATTCTAGGACACTTCTTGGGAGTTTGCAACAAGATTTGAGCGTAACATGCAATAATATGTATTAACCGACTTTGAAATTTATGATGCGTTGTTAAATGTTAAGTGCACATTCATCATGCAATTATATATATATATATGTATATATATATGCATCGTGCAATTATATTATTTCTCTAATTCCCCACTTACGGCGAAAGAAGTTGTTGAAAAGTCGACCATACGGCGAAAAAAAGGCGTAAAAACGGATTCCCCTTAACGTTTTCACACACTTTTTATATAGGAATACGTAAACTTGTGGTAACGTCCTTTTACAGACATAATCTGTATGCTATTACTTCAAAGTTGACAAATTAACGGACACGTACCTGTTAACACGTTCGGATGGCAGACCATCGAAATAACGTTGATTATATCCTGAGGACGTTGGGGGGAAATATATGCTTATGTATTTTATTATTTTTTTCGCCTTATGCAGTTAAGGTAGGAAGATATAAAGACTTTCGCTTTAAGGGGGGACTTAACGTTATACATATATATATATATATACATATATATACATATACATATATATACATAGTGTAGGTAGATAGACGTAGCGACTTTATATGAATGCAACGCTGTGTTAAATAGTCGCTCAAAGACCTAAGGCCATTTTCCTCAAACATAGGCACTTGCCTTATACTGAAAGAGGATGTTAGAAATGAATCGAAAACTTAGCCTCAAGCATCTATATATATATGCATATATATATATATACATATATGTATGTGTACACCACCGACCATCTCCACCGCATACTAAGATGGCGAGCATGCCTTTGTCTCATTAAGTAATGCCGTCATTAACAAAAGCCATCATTTTTACATAAGTGCCATTTAGGTGGAAGCCAAGAATGTTTGCTTGTTTTTCTATTTGACTTGTGATCTTAGGAAATTTGCTTGTTGTGTTTTTGTAGTTATTCAAAATTGAGAAACTGAAAGGCAGGTAATGGTTTTCTGTATATATGTTACATGCATTTGTGTTAACATGCCGCAAAAATGGTTTTTCCTTTTCAGTTCCCCGACAGCCCATAATAATATGTGTTATAATGATGAAAACCCCTGAATTTTGCTATCTCTACAACCCATAGAACTTTCGTTTAAGAAAGTGATAGAATACGAATTTTTGACAGGAAATGGGCAAACACAGAAATATCCTATTGCAGTCAATATTTAATTGTTTATTTTGCACTCGTATTATTGCATATGCTTCAAGTGTGAAAACCGTCAAAACAGGCAAAATGTTGCAAAATCACAACAAAGCGGGAAAATTTCCATCAGTCATTACAGTATTGTTTTTTTATACGGAATGATGATCATGCACTTTTTCATTTTTCTTCCTTAATGTTGTGATATTATGAAACAATTGCAACAGAGGTTGACGAGGAATTTGTCCATTGAAAAGTAAAAAAGTGACCAATTTTGGCAAAAATTCTTTGCGTGTAAAAAATTTTTCAGTTGGTTTCTTTCAGTTGGAGAAATTGTCTATATGAAACATTGGGTTTGAAGTAAGTTGTAGTCCACAATAATCATGAGGATCAATTTAGCCAATTAAGGAAGACTTTCACCAATTCCCTATACAACAGATAATTGTATACGGAAACACAAGATCACCCATCTGGGAGCGGCAGAAATGGGAAGAAGACCGCAAATCCTGGTTTGTATGGAGAAGTACAATACTCCATAATTCCTCCTTTGTGGTGGCAATGACTGATAACACAGTAACATCTTCGCGTCTGTTAGGAGTGACTTACGTTATATCGTTTTAACTTCCAATTGGAGTATGGCACAAGAGATAACAGTTCATTTCAGAAGATCTTGAAATATGGTACGCCAATAATTTTTCAAATTCTTTCTCAAATACAATTAAGAAATAAAAAGATTATTTAGTATTTTACACAAGTCTACCAAACCTTTCTCCCAAGGCGACGTATGTCGCCCCTTGACTAACAAAAGAATCTACACGGAGGCGTGAATTTTATGTTAGGTACGTCGGCAGTGGGATTTTCTTTCTATCACTGACCGGAGTATCTTAAACTTTCTTTCACAGTTTAGAATTAACCAGGAATACAATGGGCTACCGGGCAGTTGACTGTTCCGGTTGCAGCTCTACGACTATGCCAAAGATTATTTTCTCTACCCCATTCTGCGAGGCAAAGAAAACTTTTTTAAGGAAAAATGGTGATTGTAATATTTTAAAATTCATGACCTGTGTGTTTGCCTCTAAGTAAAGAAAAAAGTATTATAAAGCATCCCCTCCCACCATTGCGAATTATCTTACCGTAAGCCTTTTCCTCTTACAAGTATGAGGAGAGAAACCAGGCAGGTAAATGTAGAGTATTTGATTTGTTATGGACATTCATTAGAGTTCGATCCCCTACTAAAGTTGCTGTTTTAACTTTGACCGCAAACTTGTTTTATCTTAACCACAAGATCACTTATCTGTACTCGAACACGCGAAGGGCCTTCTACATAGGTTGTACACACAAAATCCCCAACTTTGAAGAAACGATCCAGGAAAACAATAACGGGAGAGAGATTGGAATTGCGTGTATACACATCGGAAGGCAACGAAAGAATGACGCTCGTGAATAGATGGCTCCGCGGGAAAGGTCAGGGGCGCCCTCTGTTGGTAGGAAGTTCTTTGCC
>WURT03176672.1:0-10351 GCA_009936505.3 Holothuria glaberrima | reverse complement strand
AATGTCACAATCCTTCATTCTTTTTGCTGAATTTGACCTGAGCTTGCATTCTTTCTAAAATATTACAAGTTTCTTACGCAGTGTTTCAGTCATGTGCCACTTGAGCAAGTCCAAACTTTTATACACAAGAGAATAGCAGGCGGCCATCTCGGTACGCTTTTTTTCCACGGACGGTGGCGACAACTTACGCATAGGACGGTAGCACCTGTTACCGTACATAAGTGTTAGCCTAGCCTATATGCTCTGTCCATATATATAAGAAGTCCGTGGTTACGCCCTACATATGTTGTAGATTTGTGCTAAATCTAAATGGAAACATATTCGAACATTCCAACACTATCAAATTTCAATGACAAACAGGACATTCAATTATAAAGAAAAACAAAATCTGAGGCAATGTGCCCACTCTACATAACATCTAAAACAATCTGTGACCTTGATGAGAACTGGAGGTATTTTTAGAGAAAAATAAGCACTCTTTAATATGAGATATCTTGAGTTAGGAAAAGAGTATTGCTACGGGTTTTGGAGGGCACAAATTGGAAAATTTTTCCCGTTCACATGAGATCCTTGTGAAATGCCACTGGAAAATGCCATTAATTGGGAATTCATACAACTGACTGTACAAGTCATCATTGACCAACCAGAGTGAAGATATATTGTTTGAATGAATGTCAGTAAAAGTGCTGTCATCAACTGTATTCAGTACTCTAGGGCTATTCCTAAGTATGTTTGGGCAGGGAATGGCTAGGAACTCCCTGTTTTTTGTTTTTTTTTGGGGGGGGGATGCCATGCCCCCTTAAACTGAACCTTTTAGAATAAAGGAAGCCATAATATACCAAGGACAGGGGTTCTCAAGTGTGTTGGGCCATGATACGTGGGGTAGTCTGGCAAATTGTTCTTGGGTGACTGTGCCATAGTATATCAGTTTACAAGGAAAAAAGATACTGGAGTGCTGTTATTTTAATGGAAATTGTTGTTAAAAAGTTGTTGTACTTGTGCAGACAACTTTGACAGAATAGTGTCACTTGGAATTAAATATCTTGTTGCATAGAGATATGCAGAAATGAATACATGAATGAATGTGATTTCACATAGAAACTATATTTTGTAGTCATGCAAGCATTGCACAAGTACTTTTTGAAGCCCTGGATTATGATGAACCTTCAGGAATTGTCTTGTAGTGTTGGGGAACAAAGTATTAATATGATATTATGTTGTGTTCTGTAAATCAATGTGCCTGCAACTGTTTTGCTAAATTAACTTCTGAATTATTATCTACCCCCTGCACTTTACACTAGTCAAATGAACAAAAGATTTGCGTGGTTACACCCACAACCCTGATAGCAATTTACTGCAGACGGACCAAGTACTAGTCATTGCATTAATAGCAGAGTATAAACAGGAAAAATAAAATATTAGAAATGTGTACACATTCTTGTAGTGGGTGTGCCCTGTAAATCTTTGTGCTGAGTAAATTATAAAAAAATCAATGGTACTCGGCTCTGTCTGTCTGTAGTATAAAACACCTAACAATGTGGGCATGTTTAATGGCCTACTTGAAAATGTTAATAATTGAATTAAGTCCACAAAAAATGCAATGACCTCACTTTTAGTTAATATTTACCGGTAATTTTCTTACTCTAGCCTCGATGATGCAACGAAAAGACTGTACAAGGATCTTAAGAAGAGCATGGAAGCTATGGCGACACTGTCTAAACATCAGTGTAGGATTGGCCATAACCTGGCGGCCAGTCCTGTCTTGAATACAGAGCCCGACCTTAAATCCCTGGAAATGATAAGTAAATCTGTTGGTCAGATTGAAGAACACACTCATGAGCTTGTGAGTTAAAAGGAGTTATCAAGTTTTTTTGATATGACACTCATCTGCAAATATTTTTTATAGAAAATTCTTTGATAATAAGCATAGAAAGTTGTTAACTTGAAACTGTGGTGGTGGTGGGAGGGGGTGGTGGCAGTTGTGGGTAGAAAGGGGGCTGTAGAGGTTGGGATAAGAATTAAAGATGCTTCCTTAGTTGTAGGGTAAATTACACAATTGGAAAGAATGTCAAGCTATCTGCTGAATACAGAGAAGGAAAAAAAAAAACATGAAAATGCATGAAAATAAGCAAGTTCTTTTCTAAATACCATTTTGACATTCCAAGTGATTTTTGTTTTCTTTCTTTAAAGAATTCTCAAACAACAAAAGTGATGGTGGAACCCATGAAGAAGTTTACGTTAATCTTTCCAAACATTTATCTTACACTGAAGAAGAGAGAGCAGTGTCTACAGGAGTACACTCGATGCCAGGTGAAGGTAGAAAAGTATGAAGACAAGGAAAGAACTGGTCAGAATCTTGCCAAACTGACAACGGTTAGTGAATCTTCGTGTCGAGCGAGCTTTTGAAGTGTATGTGATTATTACTAAATAACTTGTATGCCAAAAGCAGAAATTTTAGTGATCAAGTGTTGTCTTGAGCAGTAGCAGAGATTTTTGTGAAAAAGTGTGGAGATGAAGGGCCCTTGAAGTAAAATTTACTGTGTAAGGAAGTGAAAGGCAATGGGAGCATCCCCAAAACGTTTGTGTGTGTGTATGGGGGGGAGGGGGGTGGGGAATATTCCTCGTCAAGATTTCTGCCTATGGTCTTGAGGTGTGCATCTTCAAAATCTACATTATTTAATATGAAAGTTTGAAAACTCCTCGGAAGACTGATTGTAAGACTAGACACAGGGCTTATAGGTTCCTTGACAACTTTTGACTTAAGGTTTGAGTTTGGTGATTCTGCCAATGGGGGAAAGAGTAACAGTAATTAAAGCAGTGTAGCTTTAAAGGTCTGGTGACATGTATATCACATAGTTGGATATTTGGTGTAAAAAGTGTTAAAAATCTAGGAAATAGCCACAATTCCCATCAAAATCCATCAAAAAATGACCAGTTTACAGGGTAATTTCTATTTCACAATTTCGTCATGAATAAACATGAGCTAAGTCTGCAAATTTGTGTTGTCGAGAGAGGGACTGGCCAAACATGGCTAATGTTATCCTTTGTTTTTTCTACCTTCATTTCAAGGACAGTTGTAACATCAGTATGTCCTGAGGCATTTACTGTGAAAGTTAAAATTGTGTCCCTGAAAAATAGTATGGCTCACCAAACTTTAAGCTATCTGATGAGTAATTAATGTAGGCTTAACTAAAGCTATTCCAACTCTGTGCAACCCTACACATCATTATTTTTGCATAGGCAATGTGTAACTTCTGAAACATTCAAACTTTGAAGAGCTGTATCTTGAGAACCATAAAAAATATTGAAATAATTCCAACGGATCTTTCCTTGGGAAATCTTACTCTTTAACTGCCAAGTCAAATCAGGCCTTTTTGCTGGCATGTCACCAGAACTTTAAGCTGGAGGCTGAATATCCAGTATCAAAGTGATGTTGTCACTTCTGCATTGTAACCTTTGGAGATGGCTCTAAACAAACTTTGACTGGTTTAGTTAAGTGTATTGTTAGGTGTATGAAATTTTTAAAATGGTAACACTCGGATGGCAAAAAAAGTTTGTCACATTTGGAAGAATTTGTAAAAATACTTTGTTGGACTCTCAGTCACATTAATGAAGCAATTTTTTTGCATATGAATGGATAAAGTTTTGTCCATGAAGAAGCAATTAGAGATAAGATTGGTCTACTGATTCCATGAACACTTTCTGGCTTTACCTTTCCTCTATAAAGATCCTCAAACAATTTTACGTTCTTGTCTATTTTTTAAATCATAGGCCAAGAAGTCTTTAGAAACAGCAAAAGAATCGTTTGAGAAAATCAACAGCGAGCTGATTAAGGAACTACCTGATTTCTTTGAAGGACGGTTAGATTATTTCCAGCCATGTTTTGAAGCCCTGATCAAATCTCAGGTACGTATTGCAGGTAGCTGAATGAGATATAAAATAGCCTGTGTTTCAAAAGCTGTTGCAGATAGTCATGGAATGGAATTATTCAGTGAATTTTTTGTAGTGGTGGTGGCAGTCCTTAATTTCACTAAAATTTTATGGGTGGACAACCTATCTGTCTTTTTGTTGTCCAAAAGAAACCTTAGGTACCAGTTAGCAAATTTTAAAGCTGCCCTGAGTACTATTAACTTCCTTGTCGCATGTCCTTTGGACAACCAGTAAGGTTTTTGAAGTTTAGATTAGTTTTCATCTATGCAGATATAAGGGAAGTTGACCGTAACTTGAGGATCCCATGCTGATGGCTTGCGGAAACTATTAAAGAGAAATATTGTGTTTACATTGGATCTATATGACACAGACAGAAAACAGCATTTATTATTATTCTCACTAATAAACCCTGGCAATAGTTTTTTGTGCCAAAAATATTACACATTGAAAGAGTTTTGAACACGTGCAGCATTTGAAAATGTGAAAGTTTAGGTAAAGAATTTTCATTAGCTGAAAAGTTTTTTATTTCTCCTTGTGGGCACCTTGTTGACAGTGACCTTACCAAGCTGCCTAAAGGCTGGTTTGTACTTCCAATTATCACAAGCTGTAAAGTTATACTGTAAGTATCATATTATATGGTCATGCCTTGCACCTCTAGGCTGATCACAGACATAGCTGACATAGCTAAGCATTGAAACGTGGTCAGCTTTCATAGTTTTGTAGTGTTAAACAGAAGTATGAATTGGCCTTTACTTGGAAGTGCTAGGAATGAAGTTTTTCTTTACCACAAATGCAATTTCTCCTTAAACCAGATTCTCAATGTTTGTGATCGGCTTTTCAGATACCCACAGATTAATGAGGTAAAGTGTAAAACACGGTATGAGTCCACCCGTAGCTATGCACTTATTCTAACAATATTGCAACCAGTGGCTCTTCCAGGATTTCAGAATTGGGTGGGTGGGAAGCAAGTGGAGGGTAATCAAGAATTTTGGGGAGGGGGAGGAGTTGCTTGCACACATTGCTCCTGTGCACCTTTGTACACAAGCTGACTGGGGTGCAAGAAGGGGATGGGGAAAGGCCTTGATGGAGCAAATGCTCCTTTCCCCATCTCCTTGGTGGTGCTGCTGATTGCAACAGTAATTCAAGAGAATTTCTCTAATAAAAATGATGCTGGACATTTAGTCCCTGCAAGGTCATAGTGTAGACCTTGATGATGAAAGGCTGTATGTAATGTGTGATGTGGATGTTGTAACAAACTCTTGTGCAGACCTGAAGAAAAGTGACTCTCCTTAAGGCACTCTTTTTGCATTTTATCCTTTCCCTGTGCATAACAGCAATTTAAGTGATGTATCAAAGGGGAACTGCCAGCCAATTGTAGAGGCCCTGGTAGCTCAAATTTTCAGTAATCATGGTACAAAAAATTAAATCAGTGTGAAAGACCTACACTTGAACTTTTATGAAAAGTTGGTAGCTTGTACCTGTTAGAAGTTTTACAAGGAGTCAAATTTGTTAGAGGAGGAATATTTGTGGAGTGCTGCCATAATGCAGCAACTTGTTTGACAGACGGTTTACATGCAGGCCGGTCAACTCTCGTACCTACCCTGAATTCTATGCAATGACTCAACCTAATAGGGAACACAGTGGACTATGATGTCTTCATCCACAGATGTGGAGAACGCCCTTAAGTTCTCATTATGGCTTGCTTCATACATTCTTTAGTTCTATTGTGGTCAGTTGAATGTTGAAAATATTTTAGTTACTGAGCAGTTCACATGATTTTTGGGGGTTGAGTGGGGGTTGGGGTGGGGGGGGGTATTTATTAGAGAGGGGGTATTTAATAGATTTAACATGGTATTCTCTTCTGTTGTGGTAGTCATTTATATCTGTACACATGTGCTCATCAGTTGCGTTTTCCCTCTTTCATATACAGATAGAGTACTACACAAAATGCTTCAAAATATATGCAGAGCTGGCTCCAGAATTAGAATACCGCGAGACAGTGATTAGCGATGAGGACTTTGAGGATCAAATTCAACAGAAGATGGCAGATATTAGAGCACTTTCCATTGTTGTGGATGATTGAAGGCATGCTTCATTCTGTAATCTTTGTGCTACCTCCCTGATACATGTTCCATTCCATTGTAAGTGTAACCCTGCTTTGTTGTGGTGTTTAAGAGTTTCAAGCAGGAGCAGATTTTTGTCAACCACTCTGGCTTTTTTCTCAAAATTGGTCATTTCCATATCTCAAGCATCTTGCATGCACAAACAGTAATGGTCATATCTTGGTATCAGCTACTCCAGTTGTACCCTTTCAAATAATACCCATGGATATTAGTAAATCTTTGACAGGTGTTGGTGGCAGAGAAAAAAATGGAATAAATTTTTCGGTTTGTCACCTATTAACCTGAAAAAAAGGAACCAGAGACAAAGGAAGAGTTTAAGTTTCAAGTATGGAAAATTCCCGTGCCTCTGATACATTGTCACTTCTATAACATGAGATGATGGGGGACAAAATTAGTCAAAAGTTTAAAGAAAAACAAAAGAGTGCTTATCACTGTTAGGTTATGGTGTCATTATGTGCTTGCTTCAAGTTCACTTTATGTTGAAAATGTGCCAACTCTAAACTACATATATCTTGACAACCACACATTGGATTTCAATGCAATTTTCAACAGAATGTTTAGAATAAGTACACCTCTTATATGTCAAAACTTGATTTGAGCTGAGACCCTTCCTCTAAAGTTACAGTAGGATTGTTACGGCCAGTACAACAACCTGAATCTATGCTGTTATAAAACCTAGCTTACTTAGACAGTAGCAGTGGTAAATTGGAAAGCACTGCAGAAAATAAGCCTTTCATTGTGGGCAGTTGTTTGTCTGTGTGGAATCATATAATTTATAGCCAGTGAAGAAGGTTATAAGAGTTTGAAAATTTAAAAGATTTATAGAAAAATTAAGTTGTGGTAGGTTGAAAAATTTACTCAGACTTCAAACATAACTTCTGCCAACTAGGTTATGAATGAATTTGGTAAGAGATGAATGGGAAGAATATCATCCCACTTTAATGTGGGAGAAATTTTGTGGCAAAATTGGGAAGATGTTGACTGGAAATAAAATTTGCACTCTGAATGGAAGTGAAAAGAAGGTGGGTAGAAAAGTGGTTTTAGGTTAAAGTTTATGTGATAACAGTATTTTTTAATTTTTCCTTTTGAAACAAATGCCATTTCAGTAAATTTCATTTTTTCTGAGGTGATAAAAATATATTTTGAATCTTTGTTAGGGAATGTCATAGAAATCATGAATTATTTGACAATTGGATTAAGTCAAGGCAACTGTATTACACTGAAATCTGCAAAGTTTGAGGACATGGCCATGCAGATATTTTTTTTAAAAATAATTTTGTGGTATTTCTTAGGCAAGTTCTGCCTATCTGTGATGCATTCCATATCCCAACTTCTTTATATTTTATTGTTGACCAACTTGTATGCATTTTTTAATTGTTTTTTTTACATAGCTGTGTGTGATTATATAGATGTTGAAAGCTAGTTACATTTTTGGATGAAATGTAATTGTGATTTATACAGGCTGGTGTATCATGCTGTGAAGTAGATTTTCCATAGATATCTGTTTCAGACACAAGATTGATAACACTAATTAATTACTGTATCTTCTTTCGTTGGTGTTTGTTGAGCACAAAAACAAGCTTTAAAATTATGTTACAAGAAAGTGGCTGGTGAAAGCCACTGGCTTTTTTAAAGACCATAAAAAGCTTGAAGTTCAATTACTCTGTTTAATCAGGGTCCTGTGTTAAAAGAGTTATGCTCTTAGTGTCATTTACATAAGCCTATTGCAAGATCAAGCTTATCCCACCTTGGAACCAGATTCTGTGATTCGAAACAATATTTCAGTATCAAACTCATTAAAATAATAATAATAAAAATTATACAGCTACAATCAACATATGTAGCAGCATCAACCATGTTCAGCACAGCATGAAAACAGAATGGGCAATATTGCCCAGCTCATTGTACATGTGTGAAGTTTTTTTCTGGGGACAGCCATTACATTAGTGTGATCTTGCACTAGTTAGCAGCTGTTGAAAATTTCTATCAACTAGGAAGAACCTCAAGTCCCATAATGCAATGTTTTACTGGGAAATATCTTCTACTCAGGCTTTAATGATTATGCCATGCATACTAAAGGAACATAGGAACTGGGAGTAAAATAATACAGGAGTAGCACTTAGTGCTAAGTAAGCAGGCACTCCATCTGGAGTGGTGTGTGTTGGTTATACTCCCAGTTCCCATCATGCATTGCAATCAATAAAGTCTGCTATTGAAATTATGAAAATATATTCTTTTGACACATCTTGCATTCTCCCAAGGATGGATCAATTTGTCAGTACTGTGACAATTTATTTTTGCTTATATTTCTAGAGGGAGGAATCTCAGCAGGACTTTCCTAATGTAGTACCTTGCCAGAAACTTTGGGGTTTTCATCATATGCATACTTGCCAGATGGGAGCCTTTCTAAATTCAACTAAACCAGTGGTTCTCAAACTTTTTTAGGCTACTGCCCTTTCAACCATCTTGAACTGTTCCAATGCCCCCTCCCCTTCACCAACCCCTCCCCTCATCCTACCATCCATAGTTGGATGCTCAACAACATTTTTCTTCAGTTCACTTTATAATCCAAAGGGGGAAGAAATTGGACCTAGGGGTGGAGCCTTTTTAAATTTCCAATGCCATTTTTGGATAATTTTGGGTCACAAAATTTATTCTGGGGAGGAGTGAAGCAGGGTGGGGATGGGAAGAACTAGAGGAGGGAAACTGACCCCTGGATGCCTTATCATGCCCTAAATCACTGCAGTGATGTGTCGTAATCGCCAGGGACACCAAATCAGTGCCAATGCCCTCCTATTCCCTGTGAACTTTGTAGCACCCATCTGACTTCCCAATGCCCCTGGGGGTGGTAGGGACCACTTTGAGGACTACTGATCTAAACTGTCTGAGGGTCAAGAGTTTGGTCAGTTAAGTCTGTTGTCCTTTCAGGGACACAGCTCCTTTGGGGAGCAGAACTCTTCGGAGGAATGTTTAGTTTTGCCCCTTGGCTCTTCTTCAGAGAGTCAGTGGGACTTTGGAAAAAGTACTTTACTAAACATTCATGGTTGTGGAAATGTTAAGAGGGGGGAAAAATATTGAATGGTTTTTTCTTTTGTTATGGCATGTCACTCGGAGATCTCCTGATGGTTGGACTTGTTTCTCAGAGAAATCAGAGATAAATTAATGAGTTTATTAACATGGTGTTTGCCTTCCCATCTGAGAAATATTTTGCATGAATGGTTATCTTTGATTGCAGGAGGAATTTTTTGGGGGAGAATTGGAGTGTTTTGGAGTGGAGGATGCTTGGCAGTAAGCTAGATATTTTACAAGTTCTCAATTTATATGAACTATTGAGGACAGCACAATTTATTTATCGTGAAGAATAACTACATATTGTCTTTTCAAAGATGATACGAACAGAACCACTAACCTTAAGGTCATGTTTAAACCTGTAAGCATCGAATTGACGAATGTTAGAGAAAGTATCAATAGATTTGGTAATGTGGAACACATTTATCTCAGTGTTTACTCGTAAATAAGTGTTTATTTTGGACTAGTGATATTTTTTTGTACATATTTATGATACAAAAAGTTCTAAACAGGAGCACACATTCTAATGTGCAATAGTTTGGAAGAACAAGTTTTTATGTGTGTAGATTCCTTTGTATAACCCTGCTGCATATAAGATGACAATAAATATATTTGATGTAATTCATTTTTTCAAAGCATCATCATTACTTTCTGTGTTGGGATTTAATCCGCTGAAAAATACATTGGTTAATCTTTTATTTCAGGAAACCAACTAGTAGTAAACTGAGATAAAGTATCATATAGGCCAATCATAATTAGTAATGATTTCACAAGAATACAGAGCATACCCTTTCTTCAGAATCCCTTGCCTCTCCAGGAGTTTACCAAAACATGTTGATCCCATATTGTACTGACAAATGTTGCTAAAATTCAGTGAAATTAATGAATTGAAATGTTTAGAAAAGTGTGCATGGGTCGTTACCTTCCACATAGACCACTTCCTCCATTGGATAACCTGCTGATAAACACATTTTTAAAGACCAGCTGAAGTCTAGCTAATATCCCTTTTTAATTTCACCTTATGTCTACACATGTAGCCTTTGCTACATGACTCTTGGTTGGCAAAGAATAAGATTTAAAGCCATAGCAAGATTTTCACAATTTGAACTTAATAAAAGTAACAGTAGCAGTGGCCAACAACCATTTTTGATCCCTTGCCGAAGGCAGGCAAGGAATCTATGCGATGGTGATGTTGTGTGTGTGTATGTGTGTGTGTATGTGCGTATGTG
>WURT03176639.1:0-10352 GCA_009936505.3 Holothuria glaberrima | reverse complement strand
CATTTAAATAAATATCTTGTGAACCGATTTTGGTGGATTTTTGATATGTTGTTCCCCACGCCCAAATCTACCAAAAAACTATTTCAATCTCACTTGTAGGAATTTTTTTGAGGTTGAGCTACATTTTGTCACAAATCTACCCGACTAGTACTTTGATAGGAGATCTAGAGATGAATTAATCAGAAAATAGACATAATGAGGTAGGTATTAAATTAACTTTTAACCCAAAGTAGAGTGCCTCCTAAGTGCCAGATAGACAAAGAGACTTCTGTACACACATATCTTCCCTGAAAAAGAGCATCATTACTACAAGACTTCTGCAACTAGTTTAACCAACACGATACAAAGTGCACTTTGGTGTCTATCGACATTCACTAGTAGTAGTATTATTTACCTAAAATATCTGGAAAATGTTAAAAGGTACACATTTTCGGTTAAGGAAATGGTTTAAGAAGTTGCTGCCTCTTATTTATCTTGATATATCAAGAACCATTTTCCCACATAGAGTACACAATGATATACCAGTGTGGCCTAAGTTTTACTTGTTAAGTAAGACTTTTAATGCAAGGATCTTACTGAAAAGAAAACAAGAAAAAGACTTAACTACAAATATTTGTATTTGCTTTCAAGAAGTGAAATGGGGAGTTCAAATAAAATGCTCCTGTCATCATTTACATCTGAAAAATTTGATTTCATTTTAACACAGCTTTTGGAAGACAACAAACCTCTTTTTATCAAAGGTCTATAAACTAGCAGCAATGTGATGCTTCCAACTTCTCGGAAATGGGTTAATAAATCAATAATTAACTTTACATGAGTATCTAAGATTGAACCTACTATTAAACAGATTGTGTGAAAGAACTTGGCGCTTGTCTTCATTACGAAAGGAATTTGTATCACTAAGTATATTTTTTAACAGAAATAGTTTTAAAAACGACTCGCTGTCAACTCTGATGTACTTAATACTCCAGATAAAATCACTTTCGAAACTTGAAAGCTTCTTTACGTTCAGATGAACACTGAGAAACACATTTTGTTTTAAAATTAACCTACACACCCTTCAAAGTTTTAACCAAAGTGGAGACATGGGCAACAGAAGCAATTCCAGGGGCATAACCAGTTTTTGGGTGTGGGGGGAGTCGACTCATCGTCCCCATTCTTGACCGCCGTCATGGGGAGGGGTATAAAGGGAGGGGTGTCCCCCTCTCCTTTTAAATTTTTTTACGGTCTCAAAGGCCTTAGATGCAAAATGGTGCTATATTTTGCTTTTTTTATACTAGATCCTAGTGTTCTCAGCAAAAGGTTTTAAAGGGGCGACCCGCCCTCCGAGTGAAAACGACCCTCAAAAAAGTTGCCGCCCTCCAAAAAATTTTCCAGCTTCTATTTTCAAGATCATTGCTTCACATCACATATACATAATACAAGTCATATAGTATGAAGGAAAAACTTTCCCATCGCTCCAGGGGTGGCGCCAAGATTTGCCCGACGGAAGCCCAGACTCCCCGACGGGGGGGGGGCGACCCGAAGCCCCGACAGCCAGCACGCCATCGAAGGGTTGGTGAGGGGGATTTGAAGAAAACCTGTGTTCTACACCATTCCATTGCAGGGAATATATTGCATTAAATTTGCATATGCTAGAGGAAAATAATTCCACACTGGTTTAATGTTTTTTCCTGGAATCTAAACTGGGGATAAGCGCGCAAAGCGCGCGAAATTTTTTGGGTGAGCCTACACAAAAAAGAATTTATACCTATTTAAAGCTTACAAAGTTCAACTGTCCTGGCAGTTGTCCCCTATCGGGCACAACTTACATTGTACTTCCCTCTTCGACTTACTAACCGTACCGAACGACAAACACAAGAGAACCTTCACTAAGTTTAGCGAAATGAAATGAAGATCATAAATTCATACATTCTATTTATTAAGTTTCATGAAAAGATGGAAGGGTTTTGTACTTTATGAGCTATAAGGAACGGAACTGAGGAGGCGTGGACAAAGCGTACTGAAATTGTTGGGTGTTAGCGCAGAAAAGACCCTTCTGAAAGCCAAAATAAGTAACCGACCATGGGTTGGACAGAATTTTCCCGACAGCGGTCGGGTCATGCCAGCCACCCCAAGTTTCGTCAACCCCTTTGTTGAGGGGGGATGAGAAGGGGATATGAAGAAGCATGACCATTCCATGCCATTACAGGGCATATTTTGCACAATTTCACTGAATGCCTCAAAAGCCGATTTGCGCACTGCTAGTGTTTTTTGAGTCCGAATTGTGAAATTGCAAAGCACGCTAAAATTTTTTGCAGGCTTACACAAAAAATGTATGTAATCATTACGAACAAAAAAAAAAAACTGTAGGGTTGTAGCCGTATTAGGGATAACATAAATTGTGTCGAAACCACATGACACACCCTTTAATGATAGTCCTTTCAGAATCAGTTGGTACAATGAGGCAGGTTCTGGACCATTCACATATCAATATGCTTCAAAGCTCGTTAACCCTTATGCAAGGCCCATCACAAAAGCGAGTTCTGTACAGGTATGGCAAGGCTGCTAAGTGGGGAGTTTCCCTTTTCCATCCAAATCGAAGTCTAGATAACATGAAAAATATCTATGAATGTTTGTATGACTGTGATTAAAGGATATAGTGTCCAAAGATACTAATATTCATGATGGGGAAATGAGTTTGATATTGGATTTAATTTAAAAATGAATTAAAAAAGGTTCACAAATCAATTAACAGTTAAACCACAGAATCTGCAAAAGGCTTGACCGCTAGAAATTTAATGTTAGTATTATGGTTTCATTGACACCATGTCGATGCTATTTATTATGAATAACTAAGAGCAATTTTTTCAATGATGCTTGTTATTATGAATAACTAAGAGCATCTTTTTTTTATTATGAGTAGCAAACCATTTTCTTCTTGAATATCGAACCCCTTATTTTATTATGAATAAAATTTTTTATCGATTATGAATAATGAACCTTAATAGGGAACCTCATGAACAGAAATCAAGTTTGCCTAATTAGTTACAATGTGAAGCGAACAGCATTATTATTATTTTTTTTTTTTTTTGCAGCTATAGGCCGCACAATTTTGTGTGGATAATGAAAACAGGGTGAAGGAAGTAGCAACTATCTCCCACTAGACACACGCCCCTCAGTTGAGACACCCTCTGTCTGGGTGAGGTAACATTCATAGGGGTAGGATATTCTTAGGGCACAAGATATGTTACTTAAGATGCATTAGTGCAGTTATCTTTCACTCAGGCTATATGATATTCATGCAATATGGCTCTGGACTGGTAGAGCCTCCTTTGCAGCTGCTACTTGCAGGTCTTGGCCCTATTAATAAAATAAGATGCATCTATTTTTTTATCTGACTAGGCTTTAAGTTCTGTTAACTTTTAACCCTCATTCATGTGTTGGAATCCACACAGACCTTATACAAAGGCATCCTCTGCCACTTTTTATAAATATTCCTTTGATATTCCTTGTGTCACTATAGCTTGGCCTGGGTGCTAGCAGAACATTTATGCACACTGTCGGAAGTGTAATTAGTTAGCAAACTCCCTGTGTAGCATGACCCTTTTCGTTAAGCAGATCTATACAAGCTAATACTCTACACAGCTTTCAACACACGCTCATTCTGTGTTTGAATTAATCGTTAGTGTTCAATGCAACCTAAGGAAATGGTGATAAGCATTTCACACTTCACTAAGCATCTGCAGCATAGGTTGTATAGATCACCTTAACATGATAATCACTAAATCAAGCATGATGGTTTTGAAGTTGTTGTCAAGAGGCAAACAGCTGAAGTCTGCTGCGTGATTTACTGGAGGATTTGTACCCTATGTATTGCTTTCATACAGTTTCCAAACCAGCACGGTTCAGCTGGTAATTTTTTTTCAGAGATTCCACCCACATACTACGATTCATTGTCATCGATAGCGCTAGTAAATATTTTGAACACTTTGAAAAACTCCAATCTGCCAACGGCTATTTTGTCATCCTTAGTACCATAAAAAGCAATATCAATGAAAGAAACTTTTACACGAAATTGCAAGATTAACCTCCATAGTCGTTGGACTATCACCGTACAAATATGGGCCAAAACGCAACGCCCTTAGGCATATACATAGGCCCTCTACAGGTACAGTCTGTGATATGTCTGCACAGCCATTATTTTACGCCTATATGTTCGTATATTTGCTAACAGTTAGACTACTATATATCTTTACTGCAGGTGGACTTTTTACTTTTCGCAGTAGTCAAACGAATACAGACATCGTGTTGTTTTCAAATTTTGTTGAACGCCTAGTATTGCGACGTGATCATTGGTTGCCAGAGGCATTGGAGGAGGCGAAATGGTTTTAAATTTCATGCTCAAGTTTACAGTAACGGAAAAGGAAACAGGTAAAAATCCTAATAAAATTCACATCTCCATTTCTCAGTAAGTTGTCTGGAAATTGCCATTCTTATCGTTGGAAAGGACTTGGTGGCTTCCTACTTGTGAATAATATACTAAGATGTCATATCCATATTTCCGTTTACCACAATTTCCCATTTTGGTATACTGGAATTGCACGACAAAGTTTGGTATTTGAATATGATAAATTTAATTGTGGCTAGGGGAACATCCACTTTATCTTCATTTTCACTGGTGTGCCAAACGTAATCATTTTTGGGTCCCAACCCGTTTTGGAGTACTTTGAAATTACTTTTTGGCATGAAATTTTTACATTAAATTACATTTTAGAAAAGCGTATGATTTGGGGGCTTGTAAAAAATGGAAATTGATGTTACACAAAAATTGCCGGGAGATCCGACCGTTACAAAAGGGCATAACTCGACGTTTAGATTCTAAAAATAGTGTTAAACAAGGCTTGCTGTTTCGGGAACTCGAAGCAAAGGGACTAACTGCTTTCTGTTGTTTACAGTTACTATGAACGGCCAAGGCTATAGCCTCCATTTTAGCACTTCCCTAAATAAGGGTTGCTGGACAAATACCCCCTGTCATATACCACCCGGACAAGTACCTACCCGGACATTCCACCCCCGTCTTATACCACCAGGTCAAATACCAGCCGGACAACTACCCACCCGACAAAAACCCTCGAGGACAAATACCTCCAAGGATAAGTACTGCCCGGACCATTACCTCAGGACATACACCCCGAGGACAAATGCCCCCTAGGATAAGTACCCACCGGACAATTACCCCCCGGACAAGTACTCTGGACAATTACTCCCGAGGAAAATAAACTCCGAAAAGGAAAACTCCGCCCGCCGCAAATACCCTGCAAACCTCGGTTACTACCCGAATTGTACCAGAAACCGTCCGCCCGACCTCATCAAAACATCGATCTCAGCGGCCGGGCGAAGTTTTTATCTGGTGAATCCAACAGCATAGATCAGGGAGGCCTGGGAACACTTGTGCCATTTCCCGCAATGTAGTCATTATGTTTAGGGCAAATTACTACTCTTCGTCGGAACCAATATTCGCGCTTCGTTTATCCTGGCAGAACTGGCTTTTTACAAACATTTTCTTAAACGTGAAAGCTAAAAATCATGTGTTTCTTAAATACGGAAATTACTGAAAAACGTTAAAGCACCTGACAATTTCTGGTTTTGCCTACAATCAAAGATATAATAGTTGTATAAGGTAAGTAGAAATTGAACCGATATCCCATGTCTTCTATAAGACAGATTTTAATATAAAATACAAATATCGACGACATTACCAGGGTTAAAGAATAAGGTGCATGAAATCGGCCTGACGTTTCGACTGTAGGATTGTGGACAGACAGTCTTCTTCAGAGGGACATGTAGTTCAAATTTGATGGTATTAAAATTAAAAGTGGGTGTATATGTCTTCGAGACACATTTTGGCGGCATTATGCCGGACTACTTGAACAAATGGACATGAACAAAATAAGTTCCCATCTTCAACGGTCTCCCTGCTAGCAACGAATATCACTTGCTATGCAGCCACTTTTGGCACTTTTGTAGTTTTTTGCAGTCTAAACTGTGTACTCAATAAACAAGTTAAAAGTTTCATCTTACTAAAACCAACACTAGGCACTGACGCAATCGGACTTTCCGGTTAACATCACTTTTTTAACGAACGAAATACTTGATGATAGTAGGTTTGTTTGATTAAAGTACTTAATATAATAATTATTGCAGGTAAAGGCAAATTACACCCTCGTTTTTCAGAGATCTGATTCGATACAGAGATTCTGTACGTATTATTGCAGCACATAACAAATATTGACGTAATATTCACCCCTGTTGTTGGAGAGGTACGATTCCAAATGATGGTCCTTATTGTCAGTCCCATGACGTAATATCGGGCAAAAAAATACGGCGCGTTTCGTGCGCAATCTAGTTCGTGCCACAGTCGGGATTTGTATTAGCTTTAAAGAGTATCCAGTCGGATTTTGTTTAACCTTCAACCCTAATCAGAAGGTTCTATAAGTAAGTTCTTGTCAGCCAGTCTAGAACGGGACTTCGCACGCCGGGTCGTTTGTTTAATCATGTTGAGTTGAATTTTTTCTTGGGGACGTAGCTCCTGAAACGAAGAGAACTCCTTCGGTAGTATTTATTTGGTTTTCGCCCCTTGGCTCTTCGCCAGAAAGTCGAGGGGACTTTTGAAAAAGTAAGTACGTCCTTTCCTATAAGCTGATACAATGTCGGTATCCTGTAGCGACTGAGATCAAAATGTAACATTGTAAATAACAACATATTCCATAGGAAGATTTATTGCACACGCCTCATGTGTATATACCGACTATGTGTGTAAACTGAATTTACCTGTAAATCAGATTTGTGTGTTTACTAATTTTGTGTTTATACGCCAGGGCCCCTTGTCGACTTGTCTCTAGTGTGGTTTACTCTTCCTTGTTGTAAGTAGTTTCGTACGGTACCCAAAATACAACGAGGTAGGTTTGTAACCATTAAAATCCGATCCTGCTCCTTGGGCCGCCACTTAATGCTGGATAACTGACACCAACTACATTTTAGCTTTTGACTTACAGACTCGAGATGGGAATTGAACCTGGTGGGACCAGCGTCACAAACACGCATACTGGAGGCGTGAGGAAGTGAGGACCTTAGGAAACGTATTTTGTAGGTGGTGAGGTGAGGTGTAGTTTTTGGATACGGTACTTCAAAATAAAAATGCACGCGCAATACTGATTGCGTATATGTGACATCCGGTCTCGTAACCAGACTTGGAGAGCAGGGGGGCCAAACCAAGCTGGGGGGGGGCGATAAGTTTTGTTTAATGGAGAAGAATGAATTTTCACAGAATATCTCACCAAGTCATTGAAATATACAAACAGCTAGGGTCAGTGGTGGGGGAGGGGGAATGTAGTATGCTATTCGATTGCCGACTTGGGCAGGGCTCTTAGGGGAGGGGATGTTCCCCTTCCCCTTTGAAAATTTTTGAAAATTTTCGAAAAATTGGGTGTCCTTACATGCAAATTGGTGCCACATATGCTACCTTTTTAAGTAAAATTTGTGATACAAAATTTATGTATTTTAAGGAACTAAAAGAATAAAGAAAAAGGGCATCCATGAGGGGTGGCATGGCCTTATGCCCTCCCCCTGTGTATGCCACTGGCAAGGATATAGACTCAGAGAACTATTCCTGACATTATCTGAGTTTGGGGGGGGGTAATTCAAAAGTATAAATTTCTGATTTTCTGCAGGCTCCATAATTTCTGAGAGCGTTCAAACCAAAAGCTTAATTTTCACATGCCGACTTTATTTATAACCCACAAACCACATTATTGAGCCTATGCAGGGGCGTTACTACCGGGGTGTGGGGGTGTTTCACCCCCCCCCTCCAGAAATTTTCAACGTGTCGTGCGTCGAGACATTTTGCTAGCTGTCGGGGAAAAAATGCCTTTTTTTTGCAGGTTCCTGACTTTGTTAGAAAAAAATATTTTATTTGGGGCTACAGAATTGTCGAGAATTTTATTGATGAGTATCGTTTACTTTATGTATGTCCAAAACTGTGCAATAAAAGCCTTATTGGATTGTGATGCAACTCACCCTGACTGCTCGTCGGGGATGATTTGGCGGTATCAGAAGTCAGGTGTGTCGGGTCGCAGTGGGATTCCAGGTAAACCGTACGCGCACATTTCTTAGGTGGATATATTCAAAAGTCTAAAATTTTACTGTTTGTAAGTCACACATGGTCGAGCACACAGAGCTGTCGTCTGATTTGCAAAGGCTTCTTTATTAAAAGATGAGTTGCCTTTGGGTAAATGACAGCTGAACACTGCCAGACCCCCCCCCCCTTCATTCCAAATATCAAGCACTGGTATTTCCGATGAAGTCGAAGAAGACTGTCTGATTGCATTCGGGACAGGCAGTGAGGTCCAGAACAAAATTTAGCACACACTTCACCGACCCGTCTGTCATGTGACTGTGTTTTACTGTCGTGTAGCAGTCGGGCCGGTGCAGTATGCGCTAGATGTTCACTTACTAAACTCATTCGAAGGCGTTCGAGTTTCCTGTACACTTAAGGGTGCGTACATTTTGTATTCCGATGATTGCGAAAGAAGCTCGCTCTTCCGACTCCTTTTCTAGATGCAGTTCATAGAAACATTACCAACTGATCTTTAAAAGCCTATTTTACGGCCCGCGCGCTTCGCGCGCATCCTTCATGTCCACTCTTTGTCCAATTATTTATTCAAGAAGGACAGAACGTGCCTTAGATTACTGCGAAGTCCCGCGTGGCAGCTTTTGTAATCCGAGTTCACTGTTTTTAGCCCGAAAGATAAGGCTGTAGCCCGAACTTTCGACATACACGTATTGGGCAAACGAAGCTAGTGAAATCAGCTTAAATGTTGCACCATTTGGCTTCTCGGCAGATACCAAAATCTAAATTTGCCGGTAGGAGCCGGTCTTGCCCGACCAGGACGCAGAATTGCCGACCGCCACAATCTGCTAAAGTACTTCCGACCGGTACTTATTCCTAATAAGAACCCAAATAAAATATCATTTTGGTCGTAGGATCGACCGTAAAGAAACTTTTTCTAGGTCATAATTCTAGATCGGGGAAATCCAGGTCATAAATTAGTAGGGCTGTCAATTTCCGTTTAATTTTTCATATTTTTTTTTTGGATTAATTGAGAAATTTCAGACGTAAGATCCCTATTTTAAGGTTTCGTACATACACCTTAAAACACTCGGGAAGTGCAATTTCCGGCCGTTTTGGGGTTTGTAAACTCCAAAATTTTTCTCGTACGCTCCGCCCGAACTGATGGTGGCGCTCCGCTTAGATAGTCCTGCTGGCACTCAAACCACCCTCCTCCTTATCAGTCTTCAAAAGTTATGTCCCACTTTCTGCTAAGAGAAATATGGTAACCCTACATATAGCACCACATGGCATGTAAGAACACCTAATTTTTCAAAAAAAAATCCTCAAAGGAGAGGGGGAGGGGGAAACCCCTTCCCTTGGACCCCTCGTCCAGGCCGGCGATCAAAGAACATACTGCGTTCTCCCTCCCCGTGAAAGATCCTGGCTACGCCACTGATTACAAGTAGAGCTTTCTTGACACAGGCGTTGAGCCAATTTTTGTCGCGAATGTTCCCCGTTTTGTCCGGAAAAAATGTCCAACACCCACCCCCTCCCCACTCATCGATCCTTAGGGACGCCCTGAGCCAATGAAATAATCATTACCAAAGCAGCAACACACCACGATATGTATACCTATAAATGCAATAGCAGGCCAATAATATACCTCATAAAGTAGTCATTGTGTCATGGAAAGGGGGAGAAGTGATTTTTGGGAAACTATTACTCAGCTGTGATTATATGATCTGAGACCTAAATAAGCTGTCTGGTCTGTTGGTTTTGAAAAAAAGTTCCCTCATTGTTTGCAGATATTTGGCCAGTAGTCACAAAAAGGAAAAGAGCCAGTAGTATTCTCATTCAAGATTTGCAAGAAAGTACCTCCTATGAAATGTAGCCTAACTATCATACGATTGATGCTTCATACGTAACCAACTGCAATTTGTCAGGGGATAAGTCACAGCCCCTTCTGCTCCACTTCAGATTACAACAGTTTCACAATACCCTTGAGCCTTCATTTGTTGGAACAGAAAGCCCACCCTAACGAAAACAAAAGTAAGGTGACAGTTTCAAATTCAGAGTTTCGTTCATGCAGACGTGATATATATATATATATATGCAATTTGTATGTACGTGTAGTGTGACACATTCAAACATTATTGAGGATGCAGGAAACTCGTAACGTAGTGTTGAGTTAGTTAGTTAGATGAGGTTTAACGGCCCAGTTTCCAACCAATTGGTTCAAGTCGAGCCGGCCACAGCCTTT
>WURT03176638.1:0-27840 GCA_009936505.3 Holothuria glaberrima | reverse complement strand
CATTTGTTTACCTTTCATATTAAATATTTTTTGTCCAGAAATGTAAAGAAAAATGTTTGTAAAGGAGATAAGAGAAGATTTGTAAGATAAAGGTAATGTTCACAAATAAACTTGAAGCGACTGCTTATTCCCTTTAACCTCTAGGCCAACTTACTCCTCAAACCATCCTGTAAGGCAAACTCGACACCTCTTTTGCAACCCGGATTAGTAGCAAGACTCAGACTTGTTATTTAAATTAAAGACATTAGGCTAAGTTGAATACTTGTTTCTGCCTCAACACAAAATTGCGTAGGCCCAGCTTATACCACTGTTTCGCACAAGGCCACTTATTCGCAAGGTCTTGCACAACTTTAAGCCATTTTTTCTCGAGTAACCATCCAACCAATTTAGCTACTATTATTAAAAGTCTGAATGAGATCCGCGCCACATGTTCACGTAACGCATACGTGGCAAGCTGCACGGCATATCCTTTATTCATGTCATATCCCTGGTTTGGAAAGCCGAAGAGCTGTGCAAACATAGTCTGCTTTGCGGGGTAGCCCACGTATTTAGTCTCTAATTTGAAACCTCATTTTCTAAAAATTAACGATTCTCCCAAAGAAAACAAGAACTAAAAGTCAAATTATATTCTGGGAAATCTCTTTTCTTCCGTGTAACGCCCGATTTCGAACTCGGACTCTATTGCGAACTCGAGTCCACTTTTACTGGGCTTGGAATTGGTCCTGAATGTGAGGTCATATATATACTTCAGCAGCTGTAAAGAACAAACTGTCGACTTCTAGCCTATCAATTAGTATTAACACACTGGTATTCTTATAATACAGACTTCGCGTTAGCTAAGGTACTGAATCGCCTATAGACTATTTCAGAGAATCATAGTTGCCAATTTAAGAGAAAATTTGCGATTGAAAAAGGAAAAAGACCAAAACAGCCAGTTTTATGTAAGTATGTCATTAAAATATGTGAAATAACACAAATGTAAACTCAAAAATTTGATTTTGTGCAAATGATTGACAGTATTGAAAGTTACGAGTCGGGATTTCAAGGCGTGGAGTCCGCTACTCGACTCCTGGCCAGGAGTCGCGGCTTTGACGAAAAAGTCAGGTAACCCGCCTGGACTCAGAATTGGCTCGGAATGGTGAACACTGGAATCGGAATTGACTCGGAGTTGAGTTGGGTGGACTCGGATACAGCCATGTATATTTTCTTGCTTAGTCATTCATCGATCAGGTAGTTTTCTGAGGGAGCATGCGTTGTTTCGAGGCCATCAAAAATGGGTACCAAGAACGGTAGGGATCTTCCTTTTAATAAAATAATTCAATATACCAAGCATTAAAATTAGCCATCATTGCTATCATGAGATATCGTGGTTACAAGCAAAGTTTCACAGGCACACATTCATATACATACACACACAATCTCCCGCGTGATTGCATAGATTCCTTTTGTCTTCGGCAAGGAATCAAAAGACACCTCTTCATTGGCAGATTAGCCTGCCTCTCTTACGCTAAATAAATGTAAAAATAAAAAACCCGTGCTTTGAAAAAGGGGATGAAATGCCCTGGTTCTAATATTTACAGTACTCATTAAATCGACCGTTCTCCTTTGTTGAAAATTTCTTTATGTCATTTTTCACTAAATGTCGTCTTGTCCTTTGATTTATCTGTTTACAAAACGTAACGTTCAAGGCCCTATACTTCCATCACTTACGGAGATATTCAGTATTTTGAGCCCAATCCTATGTGACAAATTAAGCAACGTATGCATATTTTGTGACAGTACCTCGGACCAGTGTGCAAGTCAATCAGTGAGGCACTGTGGCAAAAGTTGGAGGTGGGCCACCTACCATCAGAGACCTTCATTTTAATTTCGTATATGTGTTCTAATTTCGTAGAAGCGTTTAGTGTAAACTTTTATCAAGTGGTCAAACGTTAGATAGCGTTGGACAGTGGTACTTGATTATTTCGTGTTGGCGGGAAACATTTTTCATCGGGAACTGTCGCAGGCTACATACTACACCGTTGTGAGGACTTAATTCCTAGTGGTTCTCGTGTTCGGATGTACCAATGATGGTACCGCGGGCTTACAAGCTTCCTTGGGTAAAAGCAGAGCCGCATGATTCAAAAATATCGGGAATCTGGCCACTTCAACCTTGGGTATCTCTGAGTCAGTCATGGTTGCAGGGACATTGTGTTGTTAGGAACCAGTATGCGAAACACCGTGTCAGTGAAGCGCCACTATCAGTTGGCGCTTAGTGTATACCTGCTGGTGACCTAACCAAGACAACTGTCCCAGGGATTCCGGATGAGGATATCAGGTGACCCTACAACCCGTAACATGGTCCCCACTTAGTCCCTGATATACGTACTAGACTAGTTCCTGAAATTTAGGAACTTCATTATTTTATTGACTTGTCTGAGAATTCTTCACGACTTTGGGCATAAGGCCCACAAAGACGAAAGTGTAGCACAGAAACGTCCTTAAAATACTACCAGAGAGGATGAAAGGAACAACCTTTCTTATTGACATTTCTCAGAGACTTGGAGACTGTTGATATACTGTGTGCTTGCCTGCTAGTTCTTTTCAAGCGCCGCTTATACAGGTGAGAGGATCTTGCATCCCTCAGGCTTCTAAACGACTTTCAGCATTTATTCTTTCGCATTTATTCTTTCGTCATAAAGACTAAATATTCTTCTGTTCTTACAACAAAGTCATACTATTGGTAAGATGGATGGGGTTATGGAACTAAATCTGCCCACGATTTTTTTTCGTAGCCGTGAGCTGAATGAAAAACATTCATCCTCTCCGCTGGTAAACATTTTTCGGGCTTTGCGGATCCCTGACTTTAAGCCAAGTCAAGGTCACGGTTGCCCCTTCCCCATTTGAGAAGCTGCTTCTGCTCCTGACTAAGATTTAGTTTGTTATGCCTTCTTATTTTGTATTTTATTCAGCAGACTGTTGAAAACTCTTGTATTTCATTTTTTTTTCTCTCAAATATACCACACTGACCTAGCAGCGATATGATAAAGTATTTTCTCCAATCACATGAGAACAAGGAATGACCGTATACTTGGACTATTTACGTAACTTATTGAACTACTCCTATAGCTAAAAGGTGAAATATGGTCATTTTGCGCAAGGTAGACATACAGAAGGAATTTAATATTGAGCTTATGTAGAATTACAAGGTTTAAACTTCCACAACCGTTTTTGACGTGTCATGTCTGTTGACCATTTTTTAAAAGTCTAGTTAACGGTAAAAACACCTGTTTTAACTGATATCAGCTGATTTTCGCAAATCGGTGGGAGTTCAGTGAAGTGTCTTAACTATTTTTTTTTATGATAGTTAATGGTAATATATTGTTGTAAATGATAAGCCAAATGATTACATTAGACAATTAAACAATTTTAACGCTATTTTAAGATAATATAGGCTTAAATTAGCTGAGATATTAGAATAAGCCAGTGCCCCATATTTAAATATTTTGAAAATTCCTGGTCCCCTCCGATTTTCATAAACCTTCAGAAGATTTGGCATACATTAAAGGCAAAACAAGAAAACTCAAACATGAAACTTCATAGCGCAAACGGTTCCTAAATAATTCTCCTCCGAAAAGTACCATACATTCAGTATTGTCTGTACTACCGTGGTTTTGCTTGTTAATGACGTTTCACAGGAAAAAGCTTAGGCAACAACCTATTGCTTGTCTGTTAGGTGATTTATAGCCACATAAACAGATTGTGCACTTGTAGGGGTAACTGGTTTACCTTTGAACATATTGCCCATGGAAATGCCATTTTTGACTTCTAGGAGCCCATATTTTCATATTTAGGGTTACTCCAGTAAAAATACGCAAAAATTAGGTGAACCTAGAACAAATTGCAACAGAAGGTTTCTTGGCTTCAAATTATTAGACTGGCCCCAATGAACATTACATTCAAAATCAGACAAAATCTGACACCCGGAAAGGGGGTAATTTGCATTCATTGAAAATGGCCGCCATTGGCAACTTCAATGTCCCACAAAAACGGTTGTTTTACGCCCCCAAAATGTATTGTGAGTGTATGGGGATGTGGTACCAAGAAACAAATAATTTGGTAAAAATGTTCCGTGACGTATTTATGACGCCATAATGCAATTTTGATGTTACATTACGTCATTGCATTTAAAATGGCAACACGCTTGAAAGAAAATGGATTTATCTACCCATAAGGTAACTGTGAGTAGACACTGGACGTATGATATCAACGAAGTCGGCCAGACATCAATGGGTTTTACACCAGGAGGAGGGGATTGCAACATTCGTAACATGCCAGCGATGTACTTTTTCCGTCCATGATGATTGTACTTTTTGTCGTGTTGCAAGCTGTTTATGCAAAAAATTTTGTTACAAGTAAATATACGATAACTGTGACCTGAATTGTGAACTGTGAAGTTTGGTGTATTCACAGTGTCATTCGGAGGTCAGCTCAATGCTAGTGACCCCATCGTGTTAATGTCGTAGACACACTTATGCCCATGGCAGCAAGATCCCCTCACCGTCCAAAAAACTTTCAAGTTTTCATCATCATTCTCCACTTGCCGAGCTGAAGAAGTAGAATCCTGACCATAGCGTTGTTCCATGCACTTGTGAGACTTTCCACAAATTTCACATCTCTGTATCGCACAAGGGGGAATTGCTGCCAGTGAAGGAGAACTTTTCGCGAGATTCGCGCGCACCCTCACGCATGAACCCGACTTCTTTAAGCTACCCGTGTAGGGCCTTAAGGTATCAACCCCTGCAGTTCCCGCGAACTGCTATCATCTGGTGGCATCACTAGCTACAAACACAGTCAAGTCTTTGCGGTACCGGTGCCCCCTATGTTAGAATTCATGACTACGAGCCTTCTGTTGTATCCGGTTTTACCAGGGTCTATGGCAACATACCCCTCGAATAAAAATATTTCTCTATTACCGCACGTGCTGCAAGGGCGTAAAACTGCAAAAATATACCTGATGGTGTCACAGCAATAGATGCTCCCAACAAACAGTATAGTATATAAAATGTAAATTTTCAACCGTGCAGTATATTTTCCTCTACATTTTACATGGTAGCAGGTAGTAGATCTCTGATCATTATCATTTAGCAAACAAATTTGCTAACACTTCTGTCAGACAGTGCGTCACTTTTAAGGGTTGTATACAATGGATGCACTAGGGTGAATGGAAGACAAATTGAACTTACCTCCTTTTTCACAAAGGTAAACGTGATTAAAATCGTCTGTATATTTTAATGCTTTAAAGATGTAAGACGTGTAGCGGCTATATCCCGAACCCACGCTTAGGGTTCCTATATAGAGATATAGGACCCTAACCACGCTTAGAAAAACCCGCCCTCTTTCCTGGCGATAATTCTTGGAAAAAAGTAGCCGGCCAAGTTTTTAACAGAACTCCTTTGTTACTGACGAATGACTAATTATTTATCATTACTCCACGTTCTCGGATGAACAAAGAAATCATCACACACTTGCTTACGACTCTCCAACGACTAGACACGAGTCTCCGTCCACTTTGGAGTTCTATATATATTTTCCTTGGATTTAAACCGATTATTTAATATTCAATATCCCCGAAGTACCTACGTACCTCCTATCAGCGTTAGTAAATATTATTTCGTAACGCTGAGCGATTACTCGTATACTTCGTTTCAAGGAACACTTTCTTCCAACTTTTCCCTTTGTCAAAGCCACGTGGTTCGCGACAGGAAAACTAGCAAGTTCTGTCTTCAATCCGCTATCTTCAATTAGAATTTATATTTATTAAAACGCATTTTGTAAAATTGGAATATCGACCCGGACTGGAATTAGCCAGAGCAACTATTTATGCAGACTTTAGATTTGTTTTTGTTGAGTACACTTCTAATTTCCTTATTCGATCTGTGTCCTACCCTTCTCTCCTGAAGACGAACATAACACAGAATTACGTTAAACACTCTGAAACCTTATTTCGAACGGTTTTCGTATGATACTGATGTTTTGTTTTCCTTCATTGTACAACACAAGATAATTGTTCATTTTCAATAAAGGCCCAGTAGACACCCTTTCTCTTCATTCTATTTGTCCATATGATTCTGTTTGCAAATGGAACATTTTCTTGTACAGTACTTTATTCCATTCTACTGAGGAGAGAAAGCCTCGATCCAGTACTTAACATACTTCTCCACATACTGTAGAATAAACTAATTATTTGTAGTTCATGATATCAAAAATGATCTAGCTGACCCGAGAAATTGCTAAAAAAGTTTACAAAGTGAAGCTTACATTACCTGAAATTTATACAAGCGAACTACTGAAATTTTGAGCAGATGAGCAGGGGTCACTTGATCGAAAGTTCTCTTAACTTAATTGTAAACGCTATTTTAACCCTAACCGTAATCCTAACTAAAACCCTGATCTTAACTGAGGCTAAATCCCAGTGCCCTTACTAACTAGAGAGAAAGCCTCTTTAAATAGCCACGTTCCTATATTTAACAATGTTGTCTTTGGCAGTAAATCACGCACTGTTACCCTTGATAATTTCTCATCATTTCTAGCATTGGACTTTCTCAACATTAATCAGCATATCAGTATAGCTTAACTATCGCGATTCTGTCGGAACTATTATCTCGATTTCATGTACTTTGTTAACCCGAATTCCGATATGAAGTTGGTCGGGAGAAGAAATATTGGTACTTATCCAGGATTGCACCCAAATTTTTACCTCAATTTGGAACTGCAGCTCCAAAGGTACTCATCATGCTGAAGAAGTTACTTGCATCTGTGTCGTATTTTTAGATCATGGTGCAGTAATGATGTGATGTGATATCATGCATACGGCAAAACGATCGGTAGAAAACACTGTTATATATTGACAAGGTAAAAATCATCAAACAACTGTTTTTTGGAAAGAACCACTTTAAAATACAAATAATGACAGTTTGTTCTTTTTTGAAATCATGATGACGTAACATGACGTTAAATTAACACCAAAACAAACAACGTACGGCTTTGTGCGACTGAACATACTAATTATGACTCCATTTTAAACCCATTTACGTCATATAATTCTATACAGGCCTTATGACGTCATACGTACGTCATACAGCAGTTTTAATCAAGTCATGTGATTCTTTGATACCACATTCCTATACATTTAAAATACAATTTGGGGGTATAAATGCACTCGTTTTCATATATTATGTGGCCTAAAATTCGTCAATAGCTGAGATTTTGAATTATGGAAATCAACCTATTTCCCGATGTCTGATTTTGTTTGATGTTGGATATAATAGTCATTGGGGTCATAATAATCGTCCAAAGCCACAACCCCCCCCCCCTACCATGCACATTTGTTGTAGGTTTATCCATATTTTGACTGGACTAGATCCACCTGGGGACTTAACCAAGTGCCGGGAGGAGTTAACAATTTAGCTCAACATCATGTTGCCACGTGTCAACAAAATAAGCCTTTACTAACAACAATACAATAATAGTTGCGACGACGATTGACGATGATGACGACGATGACGATGATAAATAATAGTATAATAATGATAATGATGATGATGGTCTTGATGGTGATGATGATGGTGAAGATGATGATGGTGATGGTGATATGATGGTGGTGATGGTAATGGTGATAGTGGTGGTGGTGATGGTGATGGCGATGGCTCAATTGGACTGTCCAGTGTTGTTCAATTGTGCTAATCACTATAATGTCCTGAACTAGTGCAATTAAATGCCAGCTGGTAAAGACCACTGATTGAAGTGGTCCCTTTTAGCTAAGATCACGTTCATCTTTTCTTCTCAGTCATTCTAGGACGGGACCACGCATGCCACCAATGATGTAGAGTTCTGAAGGTCAAGAGGTTGGTCGTTTAAGTCTTGAGTCCCTTTGGGGAACAGAACTTCTTCAGGAGTAAAGTGTGCTTTCTCCCTTTGGCTCCTTGCAAACGAATTGATTGACTTTGAAAAAAGGTATTTTCCTCAAATTCATTTTGAAGTACATCATGTAGCATGGTGGGCCCGAGAATGACGCACCTAAGCAGTTTCAAAGCCGATATAGAATAAAATAAATCCAAACTCTGACTTATTTGCCTTTTCCAAATGTGTAGTAACTTACGGATGCATTGCTACCCACGGCTCTCCTACTCCAGTTCAGAAATTGGTAAAAGAAAGCTTGATTGACTCGAAATTGTTTTCGAAGTCAGTCTCTTAACGGCACCGAAAGTGACGAATTTTCCATATGTGTAGTGTGCAACTACTTTCATTGACTTTGTACAGTTACGTACAGATGCCTACGTAGCAAGCTGTACAGTTTGGCTTTAGTCAGTCGCGTATCTCCGATGCAACCATAGAGGTGCTGAGCAACAGAGTCCGCTCCGCTAGCCCGGGAACTCGCTTTGTCGTCCCACATACAGTACCATGCAAAACTCGTTTAACTTGTTGACCTAACCTGCCTAAGAAAGACGGAAAGTTTGGTCAAGTTATAAAAAGAGCTTAATAACCTTTATACCTAGGTTATGCACTCAACACACTATACATGCTTAAGTATGTCAGATGAAGCAGTATCTTGGGACAGTGCAAACTAGGACGAGGTAATTTTCGTTGTTTTTAGAGAGTGCTATTTCCAAATGTTAAAAATTCACAAGGGTAGGATGCAGTTATGAAAAACTTGAAAATTTGTTTATTTAGGTATGCACATACCTGAAACATTAATTATCGAGAAAAACAAAATGTTGGATTGGTTCAAAAACGTTAGGCTCGCTACAGTAACGTTGCTAAGGTTATAGCTAGTAATTTTTGGAGGTGCGTCATTCACGGGCCGGCGTCAATTCAGTGCCTTTACTATATCTGAATTATCCTTCTACAGGCCACAAATGTGATATTTACGTACAGGGTTATCTATTTAATCCATGAGACCTGTTACAACATACTCCAGTTGACTTTACAACTGGATATGCCTAATTACCAGAACAGTTCAAATAAACTGGTCAAGTTGACTTAGTCAAGTTAGGTTCAGTTGGACTGTACTGAACTGGACCAGTTCAACTGGACATGCCCAATTTCCAGGACTGCCACTTGAAATGGACCAATTCAACTAGGCCATCTAAATTTTTCAGCTGGGATAGCAAACATCTTGCCACATGTATACTAGTGATGGACAGCAACGCCAGCACGTACGATTTCACGGAACAGAGCAAACACCTAACAGTTTTCAATCAAAATTTAAAAACGATCCAAAAGAAGTTATAGCGACAGATTACTTAAGGAGGTGGGGTGAAATGGCTTGAGGGATTAATGATGGACCGATTTTAATTAATTTCCGCCACAAATTTTCTACAAGCTACCCAAATCTTCTTTAAGTGCAATTGTTGACCCTTTTCTTCGTCATATCATCTCAAGGTAAGAAAAAACATTTGGAGAAAACTAGTGTTCTAGCAGACTACAAAGTATTGATAATTCAGACTTATCTTTCTGATAGACCAGTTTTTGTCACGAAATTAAAGTGTCTCAAGCACTGCTTGAAGGCAAGTTGATCTATCTAATTGATATCCTCCATTCAACATTTTATATATTGTTGTAAGAGCTCCGGGGTGAAACCCCCTGACCAAAACGAGGTATCCTCCCCTCGAACCCTTCAAGGCCCTAATTCGAGCCCCGGACTCCACGTGTGCAGTCTTGATCTTCAGACAAGAGGCGGTGAATTTAAGATACCCATCGTTGCCCCTTCCCCACCCCCGACACTTCTGGATCCGTGCCTGGAATATTTCCCATTGATGTCCCAACACATGTAAAATCATTTCAGGTAACATTCTCTTTTCATAACCACTAAATTTGAGAACACTCACCACTACTGCGGCGGTGGCGACGGAGGCTGCGATGACGACGAAGACGAAGACGACTACAACTACTACTTCTACTACTACTACTACTTCTACTTCTACTACTACTATTGCTACTTCTACTTCTTCTACTACTACAGCACGCCGTTGTAAAATATGCCCTGTGTAAGGATGCAGCCGGACAACACTTTTCATATGCCCAACTTTAGCATACCCTTTCAAGATTCCCGAAGGTATTTCTCTATTCATATGTATACAACGTGGTTTAAAAGTCTGGGTCATTTAACAGACTTCCGCTGACAGAGATGTGCCTTCAATTTTCTTTCAAACAGCTAGTTTTAAGCATGCATGGTCTAGACAGTGGGTAAAATGTAGTGCCTTTAGTCAAAATCTGTATGATACCGGTACATAAACTGGTAAGTTATCCTCTTTGAGTTTGATGCTCCATGATGACTTAATGGATGGTGCTTTTAGGCAATGGTAATATTTTTTTTATCTTCTAGGGCTGTAGGGGGCGAAAATTTTCCACAGGAAGCCGTGCCTCCTAACCCATTGGCTACGGGTTTGCTAGTGGTAAGCCTGTTCCTATAATTGCAGTGGTCGCACTTAATAGTGTGAAAATGTTGTTTACTTGTGTATTTATCTTGATTGCTAGTACCATTTAGTAGTGTATAATTTCAAAAACTTTCCCCAAACTTTCCCCAATGTAGGCTTGAAGCATTGACGCTCTTAGGTGTGAACTCACAAAGCAAACTCTCCCCATTCTAAAATCCTGGATCCTCCCCTGTTCATAAATCGCATTTTTAATGTATGGGTTTTGAACCCGGAAGAAACAGTTTTTCGTAAACGATGGAGCTATTTACTAGTAGCCACGAAAATATTTTTACATGCCGGCTGCGCAAAGAGCGCTAAAGTTCATTAACAACAACTGAATGAGAAGATATGAGAGTGGTGTATTTGATTGGCTTAACATCTTACCATTAACATAACGATCACACACCAAACAAATAAAGGATCAAAGTACACCAGGGAGCTGGAAGACATATTTAGTAAACTGTTCACGTATAACAAATTTATAAAAAGGAGGGCCGGGTTAGGTAATCTTTATCACTAACTAGTGACTATATAACCATCTTAAAACGCATATCGTAAACAGTCTATAGCACAAAGTTCACAGTACCAGCCAATCAGTCGTTTCATGTGATTAATCAGTCATACTAAGCCCTTGCATTTCGGTATTCTTATTTTCTGAATGTCTATGGGAATGATATGGACTTCTGGTGATGTATATGCAACTCCACTGAGAGGCCATCTTGTCAGCATACATACGGCGGCATATAACTCGCACAAAATATAGTGAGCATATGACCAGATACAAATTGTACGTCACAAAATGGATTAACTTGATATGTTGCAGAGTCAAAATTTCTTCAAAGTGTTATTTAACTGAACCTTACATTGACAAGTAGACGATTTTGGGAAGTCTTTGCCTGAGTGTTTTATGGACAGCTTTTGTAGATGTCTCCGAGTAGTATTTACAGGAACATGACTGGCGATATCTGGAAGTCAAATGAAAAGGGTAAGTTAGCAATGCGTACAGTGTAAAAGTTCAACAAGAGTAAGCATTATATTTAGGCTCTGCTGTTAGTGTTACTTCACAAAGGAAGATCTCAAAACATTTTCAGAAAATACTTTCAGGTAAAATGAAATCGCACGCTATCCCAGAAATATTTTTTTTCTGGCAGTATGGGGGTGTTGAAAGTTAACATTCTTTGCCAGTAAATCGAAGCTATTGTAATCGGTTGATCTGTTTCATTAGAATAAAGTATGGTATGCAGCCATGGTATATTTTCAGGAAAATACCAAAACTTCCGTCCTACCTTCTTCTTAAAATCCTAGAGTTGCCCATAAGGAGCTAAATTTACAGACTAGGATTTGTCATGATCGTCACTCTCAGGTAGCAGAGTTGACGTCACGTCAGCCACACCAATGATAACACGACAGACGTTTGGTGGCTTTTTTAAAACACACGCTGTAATTTTCCTGTCATTACTCCGTCCCTGTGTGCTTTAATGACAGAAGAGAGAATAGTAAAAAAACATCTTAAAAGAAAAGAAGTAAAATAAAATGCCATGCTTGTACCCTAATTTAGTTTGTGAAATGCCTAAAGAGTCTACATATACATGACTGCAGATTTCCTTTTGTGCCTCGACTTTACATAATTTACACAAGATAGATTGAGACTGGAGTAATACTCGTTTCGTCCCTCGAGTTGTTTTTGTTCTTACTTCCAGTCTTATATTAGGATTGATTCTATATCAGTCCTCCGACTCGCTTTTCCCGTATTCAACCTCTGCTTATACTTAGCCCGAGTAACGCGACTATTATAACTTTCAGCTATTAACATAATATATATATATATATATTTATATACATGCCTATACACATACATACACAAAACATATTTACACAAACCAGCCATCCCAACACTTTTAACATTCTCTTATGCTTTTACGCTTAATTGACTTAAACATTATCACACTCCTTATCAACACTTTACCCCCTTCTTAAAACGTCCTCTAAAGAGACATAACAGCATTTTCCGCTCTTTTACTCATTTTACAATGACACCTAACATTTTATACAACAGAAAATAACGACATGGTTGTCCAAGGCATTGTACACCACAGTTGTACAAATGCAGCTCCCCAGACTGCCTTCCCTTGCGAGAATGACCATTTGCGTCTTAAATCCGCCCGACGGTTTTTTTTTTCTTTTTTTTAAGGCGTTGGAGAGACAACATTTTCTTGAGAAGGTCAAAGCTTGTCTGGGACTTTCACTACATTCTGTTTCGGAGAACCTTCCCTTAATTTGCATAATATGCCGTTTTACGTAGCCCCGTACATTCTAACGTGCCCCGCTAGGTAGCTCGCCCCCCAGAACAAAAAGGGAAGTAACTTAATACCATGACCTAAGTTCTATTAGAAGAATTTCGTCATTCATGAGAGCATTCACTTGCTTAACTTCCAATCCATCCCTCGTCTGATTAGCTCGTCGGGTCAATAACTAAATTCCTCGTCACGCCAACTCCCCTTCTCCAACAATTGCAACCAGCATGATTTCCCCTTAAGCATTTGCCCAGACTACCTCGGGACACTTTCCCCACGGGGACAATTCCCACCCGGACGATTGCGCAAAACCAACAATGTATGCTGTCACTGAGGGGAGTCATGTCGATCAACTATCCTATCCTAAGATTCGGAATTGTTCAGAGTGACAACTGTCCGGCCCATGCCCGTGGTACGCTCCATACTAACCTACCTTAACCTTGTTGTGTGACATATATTATGTTCTCCAACGGTTCTTAGTCAATTTGTAAGTGCTGATTCTAAATCCGGTGGTTGCGAGTTCATAACTATATATTGAGTACTTTTGTTAAAATGCAAAAATCTTAAATGGCCTCCAAAATCTACATTGCTTCTGACGTGTATCTCCTATCTAGTTGAAAGAAAATACTGCAAATACTGAGCTGAATTATACTTGAAAGTGCATAGTGTGTGTAAAGTATATTTATCATTAATTCGGCGGTCTTCACTTTATTCTCTTGTCATAATTATGCAACCTAGATTGAATCAAGAAAGAAAAAAATGCTCATAGTTACTATTCGGATCTGCAGAAATCCACTGTAGGAAGAATAAGTTCTTATCCATCAAGCTAATACTGGCATCCCCCTTCAAGTGTTGGCACTAGGTCTCAGATTTTGAGGCATATACCAATTCCAAAATGTTTTCAGGGAGATTTTGATTCAAAGGTGACCATCTCGACTAGTTGCAACATAAAAAGTCACCAATTTTTTCCAACAGGTTTTTCCACCGAGAGAGAAATTCCCAGACCCTATTTTGAAACGTACTGGATTGTTGTGAAATGCGCAGAGATCGCACACTCCCGCTGCCTAGAAATGTAAACACTGCCCTAAACATGATCCAGAAAGCCAGCCTACTGCCACAATTAGCTACACATAATGACCACATGTAATGCTCGCATCACGAAGAATTCATCACTAATTTCTATCCTCTTTAATGTAAAACAGAATGTACAGGATAACAAATTTTCTTGTAAGGGGGTAAGGGGGGGGGGGGTAATGAAAATTGGAATTATCTTCATATCATTGGCTTTTTTGTTGGTGGCCAGTGACTCTACTGTAAATATTAAGCAGGAAACAGACTAATGCATGCAAAAGAAATCAATTTTATCCAGATTAAAGAACATGTCGAAGAAGCATTGAACAACAGATGACAGTCATAACATTACTGTGAAGTTTGTATCAAAAGTTCCGACTAAACAGAATAGAAATTATAAAGCACACAGACATTAAGAACGGTATTTCATGGCATTGTCACTTGTAACTCACAAGTGAAAACACCAGAATTCATCATGGGTACACTCAGGCGCGGATTTAAAGGGGGAGAATACACCAGGTGGCAAGCTCCCCAATGGGATTGGTAACAGAAATCTGAAGCCCCAACAATAAAATTAAGCCTGTGAATGCACCGAAAATTTTGAGGTATCCTTGAAGAAATTTGGAGTTTTTGGAAGAAAATTTGGGGTTTTTATCGAAGAGTTTTTTTTTTTTTGAGGAAACTGATTTTCTTGAGAGCAAAGTCAGATAAAACGTTGGGTGGCTCAGGTCGCCAAGGGGAATTAATTTTTTATTCTACCACCTCTAGCCATCCGTTATTGAGAATCCTGCATTCTGATTGGTTAAACACTGACTTGCTATTCTGCAACACACAGTCAGTAAACGTAAAGACTGATAAAAATGAAGTTTTTCACACATTTTCGGTGGTAGAATAGGAATAAACCACATTTGTCGGACTATTATTGTCTCATAAACCGTCTCGACTCCAAATTTGGCAAAATAACGGACTCGGATTCGCCTCGTCCGTTATTTTGTCAAATTTGGAGTCTCGACGGTTTATTCACCAATAATAATAGTTCGCCAAATGCGATTTATTCCTTAATTGAACGATTAATACACCCCCGATATGGAATTTCAAAATCTTCCCTGTCCCCTGAGTCGTGCGACAGTAGGATATATGCCCTAAGAAAACAAACAACAACACAGTATTGAACTTTACATTTGTCTTGCAAAAGTTGTTTGTGCAATTAATGTAACATTGACAAGCTCTAGCCTCCCCTAAAAACACCTTAGTCAAGGTGGCCTGTCAAAAGTAGGCTCCATTGCATGCGCAACATATTATTTACAGTTTTAGATTATCAAAGTTTAGATTGTCTCATTAACCATTCAGAGTCTACTAATTTGAAGAATGTCTTTACCTGTGCTGATGGTTCAGGCGTTGTCCCTCCTTTCTTTTGCAAAAGAATAATTGCAGAAGTTTCACGCATGAGCATTGCATTTCCATCCGCCAGTGTGGTTGGTCCGGGTACTTAATTGTTGTTGTACTTCGACACTCACAAGATCTTTAATCGCCAAAGCACCTGGTAATTAGCATGACACAAACTCCCGAATTTATGCGAAAAACTGCAGTTTATTCGAATGCAGTTGACATTCATATTCCTCCTTACCAATCGACGAGTACTAATATTTTGGGGTTGAGATGGAGAAGTGAAAGTGCATGCCCCGTTTGACTTTCACTGAGTGAAGAGCGTGTACGAGTCTAGTTCTACAATACGATCAGTAGGTTTTGCAGTGTTGACCGGACCATCACTTCACTTGTTGGACTAGGTTAGACTATTATCACCTCCCTGGTACGAGTAGAATACACTGGTAAGTTCATTTCAATCAGGTGACATGCCGGTTCCTGTCTATAAACGCAATTATTTAACTCGGTGTTATACAGGTTTTAACTTGCCAGGTACATGTAAATGGGCAACCAACTCAAGGACCTCTTACGGATAAAGATCAAGTAGTCCGAATATGTCTATCAGATATTACCCTTGTGAGAATAATTCCCTTCTTATCATGAGAAAAGAGTTTGATTGACATTTAGTTCCTGTTCTAAAACTTAATCTTCCCGTTCAGCGTTGATCTTGTCATACTACCGTAATCTTCAAACAATGACTTAATACAGACAACGCTTTAAAGTGATCTGCCCCGTAGTGATCTTTTTACTTAAGCGATAAAAATTCACTCTTCCGAGATCTAGTTCTTTTATTATTGTAACTTCTTCCGCGAGTCAACATGTCTCTTTTTTAAAGCAGGTGAGGCTAAATTTTGATAATTAAATTTGTAAAGTTCCCGGATTGTTCCTGATATAAAGAAAATGTATCAATGTTCAAACAATGTTTCAAGCTTTCTTTAATCTTTTACAATTGCAACCTTGAAAAGAGAAAAACTTAATCTTCAGTTTCCTTGGTGACTGACAATACTACAGAACAGCAAATGTCGTCCAAGAACTCTTAAAAGTCTTGCAGACGACAAGAAACTTTGTTGTCACTTTTGATTACAGTTTTATTTCGTACAGAGTTTTAAGTGTGTGTGTGTGGGGGGGGAGGGGTCTAATGTCAGCAAACTACAAACTTTCAAAGGAAGGGCAAGTATTGTCTCTATCCGTACCAGTTCCCCCGGGATAACAAACATTTATTCATCTAGGCACTTTTCATCCCTGAAACCGATACCGACTAAGAGTTTCTACCTTCTTTTTCTCCTTGCGCAAAATTTAAAGAATTACCCCTAAAACCTGTTATTTTGTATCATCCTTGGCAATTCCTAGCTAATGCAAGAATTATAGCCCTAGTTGTAGCAAAAAAGTGATAAAATATTTATCGAAATTTGGGACAGAAGTTCTTACCCCCTCTCCCTCACACAGTGGAAAGAAGTCTAGTAGATTCATGTGCGTACTGATGAAAACCTAAATTTATCTTTTGTATCGCATCGCGTCTACCAATAGCACAGCGCGCTTGTCACTACACAAGGTAACAAAATAAAAAAAAAATTAAAATATGCTGTGCATGATCTTTTGGTTTGTTTGATAAGCCTCCCACGTTTAACTAAATATGCTTCGAGCTCATTCTACTGGAGCAATGTCACGCATTATCAGAAACCCGTCATGACTGCATATGCACTATATGACAGTAACCAAGACAAACCTGTCCCATGCTAAGTAAAGACTATTCGAGCAACAATTACCACCTACAAAATAGAAATATAGATAAAAACATACCATTTTTAAACCAAATCCTAACTTAGTACTTGTATGCATTTGCAAGGTAAAAACTGTGTGTTGCATGCATAGCCTATATCATATACGGTTATTACAATCTATGGAAAAGTATTATATTTTCCAACAGTGGTGTTGTTATTTTTGTCCATTCAGTTATTATTTTATTAAATCTAGGTTGTCGACGGACAGGGTTTCTTTCGAAATTCTTGCTGATTCAGCAAATTTTGACAGCATCTGGAGACCACTTAGGTCAGTCGTTGTTTTTACTTTTCGGTACTTTCTTTGTTTTTACTTTCAGTACTTAAAAATTATTCTATACATGGAAAAAATGTTTGTAGACGTAAGCTTGGGAGAGGATTTTTAAGTTTTACAGTTGATACTCTTGAACACTTTATAAATGGAGTTCTTAATAGAGAAAGTTTCACTAAAGCTCAATTTAACACGCACTACCCTTTAAGAGTTCCTTTAAGAAACAGGCAACAAAGTCTTAATTCATCAGAAACTTGAGCTGAGTGTCATTATTTTTCGCGGTGTAACTGGTTATACAACATTGCAAAGATTAAACTCCCCACTTTCTAAAATTAACGGAAGAAAGCAGTAACCCTAAGAATATTTTCAAAAATCTGTTAAATCTTACAGATCTCCGCTTATTTTGCTCACAAGTATTTTTTCATCTTGTTTCTGTGTAATATCATTGAATTATGAAAGTAAACCAAGGAGTTATTTAGCAAATAATAACACAAATATTGTCACATCATTGAAAGGATGGTACAATAATTCAAATTGGGTGAACGCATTTTCCCATTAAATTAGTCAACACAACGGTAATTGAGTAACTTACTTTTTAAGACGGTAGTGTAGGAGTGCAGGGAATGTTTTTTGAGCAAACAGAATGGATTTTTGCCCGTATCCGCTTTTGGATGAAAATACTAACCACTCACGCCTCCTCCAAAACTGCAGACCAGCGAAAACACATGTGTTCCCTCCAAGGTTGGCTGCTTCCCGGATAGTCAGCCAGTTAGCATTATTGATATCTTTCAACCATGGAAGTACTTCCTCAGAGGTATTTTCCATATTGTGAGAGAGTTATTAACAAATACTTGGCTCACTTTTGCTGACTTCTCCAAAAAGCGCAAATAGATATGTCCTGGAAAGGGGCTGTTCTTGTCCTAGATGGCTTTACAGCTTCCTTTGTTTAAAGTTTTAGAAAATTCTTCACCCATCTAGCCCATATCTGCTGATATTGGGTCGGGGAGGAGTAAGTTAGGTACGGCATAGGCCATGGCAATTAAATAATCTTCTAGAACCCCAATGGGGCTACGTAACTTTGAATGTGACGACCTGTTGCCTGAAGGATATCTTGTTCCTTCAGGTGGACCATCAGATAAATTTTGTACTCGTTAAATTATTCGCATCTTAAAACGTTCTCTTGATCACAGAACACTTGCAAATTCTGTCTTTTGAAATAAAGGAGAGTTAGTCGGTTTGCCTTTCAAATGTCACTCGCTTTAAGTTGATTTTAATTGCATTTTAAAATATGTTAGACCAGATTCTTGTGTCCGTAACAGCCCTCTGGTAGCTTTCTGTGTATTGATCCGAATCCCCTCCCAGACCGTTTCCTACAAAGAAGACAGTCACTACCGAGGGGATGTTATTTGACAACTTCTTTGTTTCTAGTTGCCCAGCGCAATAGCGCATAGTCTATGTACCCCCTGTGCCCTCTGTAAGGCTGCTGAGCAAATCGTTTTGACTGGTCGTTTGATGGACTGACTTGTGAACGGATGACCACAAGGGGCAAAGCATGTGGAGGGACGAATAAACGGAAGGATGGGTTCATAGTCATCGTCTAGAAACTATGACATTTTATAAAAGAAAGGTGAAACTAAGTAATGGCTTAGTATGATTCGCATTAAACTGGCGTATAATTTGGAGGAAATAATTACGTTTACCTAAGTCCATAACCGGTGAAAACATGACCGTTGAAGGAAATCAGTTAAGAAATTTATCGCATATTCCTCTTTTAAGATGACTACAGGTTCTGCGAAACACCTCAGTACTCAAACATTGGATACCAGGGACTCATCAGATGTCACATTGCATCAAATTTTTCTACATTATCCTGGTACAAAGATTTGAATAGCACGGAGGTGCATTTGATCACTTTAGATGGGAAAGGAGAACCATACGGAGAAACTCAAAGACAAGGACTTTACACAGTAACGGAAGATGGCTCCTTGATATTTCAAAGAGTAACGATACAAGACGATGGAAATTACACCTTACTTTTTGTGGACACCACATATAAAATCATACAACAAAAAATATCGTTTGTAGCAGTAGGTAAGTTAACAGTTTTACAGAAATTTCAGACTTGATTCGTTACGATCCACATACACCTCAACTATTGTGTAACATTACACGAAACAAGCCATTATGATCAATTCGCATGTCGCTGTTCATTTTCAGTTTAAGCCTGCACCTTAAGTTCAATTGGAAAAGCATTTACAGTTACTTCTCTAAAGTTTCGTATCTTAGCCTGTCTGAGACATTCGTACAATGGCCCAGTACAAACGTTTAACAAATTATCCGACGTTATGCCGTGCTAGAAAGTCTTCATAGATTCAAGGACTTGCAGAATGATTTTTCAGTGCGGAGTACTGTCAAGTGACTTCAAAGTTTGGCCGGTGTTCTCTTCCATAAAGTAAATCAGATAGACTGCGCAGGTAAGCAGTGGCCCCTACCATTGGAAAGATGCTGGCCAATCAAAGCAAGATACTTGGGCGCGAGCGAAATTTGGCCGGTAAGAGAAGTTGAGTCGCGACCTTCATCTGCCCTGCAGTTTCGTGTCTGTCGCCTCACGCCTTGAAGAGGAAATGAGCTTGCTCTCCGTAAAGACGTTGCTTAACTTCATAGAATCGCGTAATGTTGTAAACGATGATGTGGGAAATCTGTGACGTTATGTGGGGAAACCAATTGATTATATTATTTAAAAAATCAGAACACTTGTAATTCAACTATATGAACACTTTAGTGTCGTTACCCTCGTTCTTACAAAATTATGTCGATCTTCATGGATACTATTCAATCTTTCAGTGTTGTCAGGTTTCAAGGTAAAAAAGGAAACACTTTAATTTAAAAAAATATCAGATGCCGTAAGTAATGTGCTGATCGTTGTCTTGAACAACGCAACGATCATTCTGTTCAAAACTGTTTTGAACGGTCTCTACCGTCTAAATTAAGCCTAGGAATTTTTAATTGTGTGATGTTAAATTATATGTAATTGTCTCACATGAAAACTGATAAATCTTAAACCTTCCGTTTTCTTTTCAGTTCCCCCCCAAAATAATCAACCCCACATTAATATATGTGGAAATCATAAGTCGTGTTTGGCCGAAAACAGTGACATTACGACAATAACCTGCTACTTAGACAATGTAAAACCTGCGGCATCATTGACGTGGTACCAAATGCATGCCAGCGACGAGACTAGGTTACTGTCAAATGATGAAACTATCCCTGGAGACGGCTACACGTTTTCTACTTATTCCACTATAGTTGTAGCGTTGTTTCCAACGAAACTGATGCAACACTTCCGTTGCAAGGCAACGTGGCCCTCCCGAAAATTCGAAGCATTGTCGGCTAACGTAATAATCGACAATACTAGAAAAACGTCTTTGAACAAAACCAGAGCAATTGAAAAGTCGTTCCGTACACAGTCACTGCCGGCTTTACACTGTGGAAGTGTAGAAGAAACAGTTGACATTCTTGTTTGGAAGAAGAAATCATCAGGCAATTTATTTGAAACTATTGCTTATTCCTTTTTTGATCGACGTCAGCATTATGTCAGTCTTGATCCAACTGTAAAAATACTAAACGGGACAATGGTTATTGGTCCAATAACCCAAGATCACCAAGGAGATTATTTATGTATGGCGAGCAAAGGCATTCATCAAAAATATGCTTTTCTTCATCTCCACGTTCATTCAGGTAATCCTTTTCTATGTGCCGTTAATCCATAATCAGGACAATATCTGTGACGAAGTTGGTATTCATATTGTTTTGAAATGTGTTTTAAAGTGTAATGAAAAAATGTTTAAAATCTACTTAACTACGGATATGTAGCGACCATTTGGCAAAAGTGTTAAAGCTTCCCACATCCTTGCTCAGAACAAGCAAAAGAATATTTACTGTGGGAAGCACTACCGACTGCTTTAAGTCTAATTTACTAGAATAATTTAATACAGACAATGAGATACCGTAATCGTCAGTTGTTAATGGTACGTACAGATATGATTCCATCAAGTGGTGTTATCCCCTATCCATGTGGCAACATTCCCTTACTTAAGCTACATATATTGGTTACCCCAAATTTCTGATATATGTAGCCTGTGTATAAAATGTTCTTCAAGGGGAGCGCTCAAGACTCAGTTTCTCCTTCTGGTATAATTTCTTCATCCGGCCAAATTGAAGGTGAAAATATAGAACACATACACCCACCCACTTAAAAATTGACAGCTCATAAGTATGTAAATAAAAATTCTAATGAAAAATAATCAAATAGAGTTAGACGAGTGTTGTGCTGGCATCAATAAGGACGCTAAATTATTCGAAAATGTCCCAGTTGATGTTTAGATTTAATGACGATAGTAGCTACTTTGTAAACCTGGGCCACTGAATATAGACTAATTTGGCGGCTTGAAAGCATCTTCATTCCCCGAAGTTAATGCTATGGTTACGGCCCTGTAGACATAATATGCTTATCTACGTAACTATGTTACTTTGAATGTAAGTTAAGAATTGTAAGAATAATTTTCTTGAACATTCGTCCATCTTTGAATATTTCTTATTTGATCAACTTTAATTTAGACAGAACATATTTTTGTGAAGGAACACAATATGCTGAAATTGGAGAACGAGGTCAAATTGTTTGTAACTTTTCATCCGATTTTGTTGCTGTCTACTGGTATCATGAGTTGAACGGAACCTTTTATCCACTAATCATCTACGAAAAAGAAAGGAAAACAGGCAATGCATATTATGAAGGCAAGTGTGATGTTTTGGAAAATGCCTCCATGGTGATTAACAAAGTAACGTTTCAAGATGAGAGGAACTATAAGGTCGATTTGATAGACAACAATGACAAAGTATACACATTTGAAGTGAATTTGGTAGTAATTGGTAAGTCACATTTCTTCAAAATACATCACGAAGTACATTCTCATAACCGTTTGGTAAAAATTGCTTCACCACTTGGCACGTCAGGGGCGGATGCAAACGGGTTGATGGGTTTATAGCTTGGTCATAAGAACCAAACTTTTTAAATTCAAACCCCGGCCTCCTTAAAACACGTATGTGAAAATACTAAAATTGGGTACAGTATGTCCAATAACCATCGATGGATGGCCTGAATGAGACGTTCATTACCCAAGTAAGCAGTAACCACACTCTCGGTTAACCCATTATCTTTATCAACGCATCTTTTTCTTAGAGTGTATGGTGTTTTTCGCCATGATAGTTAAACGAACTTTAGTGTTGTTCCCTACGTTATATCCCCTTGTGCTAAATTCCCCTTTAATTCAAGATGGCTAGACATGTACAAACTGAAGACACGCGTAATTGACGTCACAACACAAAATGACTGGGAGTCGACCCGTAGCCCAGAGCCTTGGGGGTAGAAAAACGAGGTACCAATAATTACAGAAGCAAAAAGGGAGTCAACTGGGATATTCAGATATGATAGTCTGTCGTGTGCCTTCCGCAAGTTGCCTGTGGGCCTGGCAGCTATTTTGGAAATTGGCTGCCATGCCTAAGAAACAATCTCCTGTCATCACGTGTTAGGTGTCATATGAAAGGAAATTAAATTTTCTATCAAATAATACCACATTAAGGGAACTTTGTTGTAAATTTCATTTCATTTTTGTTCCACATATTTCCCCATACTTTTAAAAGCTCTCTTATCAATAAACTGAAACTTTTTAGAAAACTTTTTATATGCATTGGTAGTATTGTCAGTTAGTTAGTTAGATGAGGTTTAACGGCCCAGTTTCCAACCAATTGGTTCAAGTCGAGCCGGCCACGGCCTTTTTTCCAGTTGTGGCTCACTGACTCGTTTTCCCTTACTCCATTGCTAATGCGGAGCATCACGCACAACGGCAGAAGGTTCCATTTTTAAAGTCTTTGGTATAACTCGACTTGGTAATCGAACCCGGGCTTCCCGCGTGAGAGGCGGATGCTCTACCACTAGACCAAACACGCGGTCTTCGGTAATATTGTCAGAAAACAGCAAGGAGCCTATATTGCTTCCCAAACAAGACAGTTACAGTATTTCAAAGTTAAACCTTTGAAATTAGCGAAAATTGCATTTTGTACTTTACATAGTATCTTGCCTTACTCTCATCTTGCATCAGCTCAGATAGTACAATTGATCAGACTCACATACTGGAAGAATTGTCCACTTTGGGTTTAAAGCATGAAAAATCGTTCTAATACATATTAGAACCTAGAACAAATCAATTCTTTATCTATACACATTAAATCTATTTTAAGATGGTGATTAGGTGTCTATCAACTTTTTATCATTTCCCTCATTTCTGTCTTTGTGTAAAATTTTCTCTTCAAGAAACCAGGCTCCACTCGATACATATTAAAATGGGATACAATCTTGTACAAGCTTTAACTTGGTTAAGTACATACCGTATCTATTCTAAGATGGTGTTTAGAGGTCAACTGACTTAACCATCATCCGACCCTCCCCATTTCTCGGCATTACCCCCGTAGTAGTAGAAGCACTAACCAAGCCATGTACATAACTTTCTTCGATGACTCTCAGATGCTTTCGAAGTGTTAGAAGGGAAATATTTGGGCAATAAAATGATTATATCTACACAAAAGGGACACGGCCAAAATTACTTTCACTATTAACTTATACGCATTGCTTCTGTTCCAATATGGCGGCAAGGGGTCGATGCACCTTTTACTATTCATCTTCATTTCTATCTTTGTGTGAAAATTTTCGACCAAAAGGCAATGACCACTCATCACATAGTACAATTGGTGCAGCAGTAAACAGCCGTACATATTGCATCTATTTCAGAGGTTAAGTAGCATTTACCTCCGTCTTCTCTAAGTGCGCCGGTAGTTGTAACACTAGCCAAACAAAGTTCCTAATTTATTTCAATGGCTCCCAGGAATTTTCTTCTTGCAACACGGGATATGTTGGACAATAACAGAGTAACCTATATTTAATTAGGATAAAGAACATTTTCTTTCACTTTGCTTCAGTCTGTTGCAAGATGGCCAATACGGGTCATTTACTGAAATAATAGCATAGGACTTACCAAAATAGCACACTACGTTGGACCAACGTCGGAAGATGGTTGGCAATTGTTAACAAGCGTTGGCAATATGTTGTTTTGGTAACAGAATGCCGGTCCAACGTCAGACCAACATTTACCCACCACCTTTAGGACATGAAAATGTTTTACCAACGTTGGCTTTATGGGAAAAAGCCAACTATTGGGCCCAATTTATTTTAACAACGTTGGCTTTACTTTAGCAAACCAACAATTGGCTCAAATTCCTTTATCGACGTTGGGCCAACGTTAATCAGCCAACTTTTGGGATTTATTTTCCTACCAGAGTTGGGCTAACATTAACAGCCCAACAGTTGGTTCTTATTCCTTTAACTAACATTGGGCTAACGTCAGTCCGCCAATTGTTGGGTCCAAATCATTTAATCATTGTTGAAACAACATTAACAGCCCAACAGTTAGTCCGTATTTCTAACATTATGCCAACATAGATCAGTCAACTGCTGGGTCCAAATTACATAACCATTGTTGAACCAACATTACCAGTCCAACAGTTGAGCCTAATTACTTCTTTAACCAAGTTTGGGCCAGCACATGCCAGCCAATTGTTGGATCTTACTTCTCTGATCAATGTTTGGCCAACTTAATCAGTCGCCTGCTGCTGGCCCGTATTCATTTAGCCTTTGTTGGGCCAACATTTACGGTCCAACTGTTGGGCCTTATTACTTATTACTGGTTATCACGCATGTAAACAGTGTTGGGAAAATATGTACCAACCACCCGCTTGCTTCCTTCGGTTACCAAAGTTGAGCCAACATAAGCCAACTGAATGCTGAGCTTTATTTACTAAACAAATGTTGGTCCAGCTTTAACAAGCCAGCTGATGACACAGCAATGTTCGGAACTTGCTTTAAAATTACACACAGCCAATTTTTGGGCCAAAGGCGTAAAAAGCTTGTATCAGCTCGGGGTGGGAGGGGGAGGGAGGGGAGGGAGGGGGTGGGTGGGAACTGAAGTTTTTCGGACGTTGTCTCGGGGAAGCGTCTAAGGGCCGGTCCCGTACCAGGCAACACACAGCGTTGGTACTGTGTGTTGGGCGAATTTTGGCAACCGTCGGCAACAGTTATTATGTTTTGTGGGCAGCTAAAGACAGAGACTATACCATCCGTGTACAGCCAACAATTGAAAATTTCATGCATTGCCAACATTTACCATTGATAGGCCAATTGTAAGGCATTCCCTCATTTAAGCAAGTTAAACAAACCTCATTTAGCCAAGTGTAGGATGCTTTACCTTTAACCTACAGCAAACCACTTTCGAGAAACTAAGGGTTGGTCTTGTGTTGCCAGTGAATCTGAAGGACTCTTCAAAGGCGGTCTACAACCTATGGTTAGTCTAACATTAGAACTCGGTTGTGGGTTGCCTAATCATGATATCAGCCGCAATTGGCGAATGTTAAGTGGCCCATATTGACCCAACAATGAAACACCTGAAAAACACAAACCTCGTTATTTTGGTATCGTGCCAACCCATAATTCTTTTTATAACAGCTGGTTCTAAAGTTTACATTCACAGCGCATGTTTTGCAAAACATTCAGAAACTTCAATTACACTGTGGAAGTTTGCTGCTGTGAAATTCTTTTCAAATACCATATTTATACACTTCATCTGAATTGAACATTCCAAACTTTTTGAATGAGAATTGATGTTTTTCACTCAATCCAGGTCTAATTGAAATAAATTGTGGCAAGCAATTGGCATTTCATGAAGGGAATTGTGTTTCTCAGTCGTACAAAGCAACATAAAGAAGAAAAAATTTCATGAAAAAATTATACTACCAATCGTTAACAAGTACGCGAATTAGTCTCAAAGGATATATAATAACGTACCAACATATCTACGTTTGTATGTTTTACCTCCACTTCTACACATTGAAGGTGGCCGGCAGCAGCATTGTAGCATTGCTGGTAACAAGTAAAGTTAGTTGAAGTTAAACCTCTCTAAATTACATCGTTATGGGTTCCCATACTGAGCAGTTAATTCAAGTGTTGGAAAGCGAGGCAAGGTTTAGTTGGTGCAAAATTTTGCCAACGCTGGTTCACTATTGGAAAATGAGCACTCATATTTGTCACCTAGAGTCGACAGCACCTGTTAACCAAAGTTGACCAAACGTTGGAACTCACAGTTGGGGCACCCTTTTTGCCAGTACTGGTCCTTAGTTGTGACAGCATGCTGGGTAAACGTTTGTAAGATGTTGGCCCTTGGTAATGACAACATGCAAGGGAAGGTTGCTATAACGTTGGCCCTTTGTTGCAGCAATATGCAGTGCAAACTTTGGCATAAAGTTGGCGAATTGTAACAACATTTTGGATAAATGTTGTTGTAACATTCGCTCTATATTATAATAAATTGCAGAATAAAAATTTGGTACAGCGTTGAACCGTTGCTGCTTCTACATTTTGGGTGAACAGTTGCATAATGTTGGCCCATTAATAACCCAACCTGTTGGGCCAACATTTCGACAATGAGCAGCCAATCTTCAAACCACATTCTTCCAGTGTTGTTCCAACAAATTCTGCAACCATCTACCAACATTGGCCCAACGTTTTTGTGCTAATGTCTCAGATTTTAGAGACTCTTAAGTCCACTTATAATAAAATGGATTTCTTTACCTAACTTTGTCACGTTTTGTGTCCTGAATTCGAAAAAGTCAGGTTTCAGTATTTGTATCTTCACCTTTCGTCGCCATTATGGATTTCAAAATTGCAAACTTCTATCTATGTCGTAGCAGTCAAAACTCTTGCTATGTGACTGAAATTTTCCCATCAGCTCCTTCGATATTTCCAATGGATCCCGAGTGCCAGTTTGGGGGTCAAAACTACTTCCATTGAAAATAGTAAGATCAAAAGTAAATAAAATAATATGAATTTTCTACAAGAATGAGATTTCAATTAAGCATGTAATAAAGACTGGTTAAAAGTTAGTCTTTATGGCTTTCAAAGTAAAAAAAATTCAGTGAAACTAATTACATTAAACACCAGTGATGACATAATACTCCAAAATCGATAACATCTAAGTAAAATGAAAAATGTAAAAGTCAAATAATGAGATTTGAATAAACACAATTGATTTTTCAGTCAAAATACTAACAAACTAAAACTCTCTTTAATGGTTTTGATGACACCAAATTGGCTAACACGGCATCTTATGTTCAAAATACATATAAGTGTAACTTCATGAAATTGTTTGAGACTATGTGTCTTCTACCTATAACACATTTGGGGTATAAAACCAACCTTTACTGTATATGTACCGTCAAACTACCGGTTGTTTAAATGACCATTTGGGATTTTCTCAGTTATGTTGAAAAACTTGTTTCCCATGTTTAGACTTCTGCCTACTAATAATCATCGTCGTCGTCGTCGTCGTCGTCATCGTCATCGTCATCGTCATCGTCATCGTCATCGTCATCGTCATCGTCAT
>WURT03176627.1:0-10352 GCA_009936505.3 Holothuria glaberrima | reverse complement strand
GTGTTGTATGAAACTAGCAAGTAGTAATACACAGTATGCCTCTGAGACAAAACTTTTGATTTCATTTCTTCATGTTTGATCAGCTCTGGTCTACCATTGAGCACTCTGGCAACGGTTTTTGCAGGACTTGTCATATTTTATTTTTTATATATATATATATATATATATATATATATATACTACAGTACATTAAAGGGAGAAGGCAGTCCCTCCAAATTTATTTTCAAAAATTTGCTGAATCTTACAGATCTCTTATTTCTCTCACAGGTACAGTAATTTCATAATGTTCCTCTACGAAATTATTGGATATTGAGGGTAACCCAAAGAGTTATTCTGCATAAATTTAGGAAATAAGTAACAAAAATATTGTCACATGATTGATAGGAGCCATTCCGGAACTAGTGTACCAGGGTACACTACTCCAAATTGGGGGGACTGCATTTTCCCTTTAACAATAATCTAACATGTTGTGAGCATGCAGTTCATTGTGAAATCCACCTGTAAGTGAAAATGTAAGTCTCCAATTTCAACACTTCATCAGGACTGTGGTTGGGACATTATTAAAAAGCCAATGAAAAAGCAAAAAAAAAAATATATACATGCAGCTAACTTTACCAAATTTTGAAACTTAAATCCATACTAGGGTGTAATAATTCACATTCAGGTGACAGCATGTCCCTTCAAAAAGAATGATTGTTACAAATGTCTACAGCCAAACAGGGATAACCAAATATAATATTTCAACTTGCTTTTCAAAATACAGTCAACATTTCATAAATCCTTAACCATGGTCACTTTCTTTTCTCTTTAGGAAACTAATTTTCAATCCCTTTTGATTTCACATGAGACTTTTAAACCACAAACCATCCCCTGCTGCAGTAAAAATTGTAGTAAAGATCTCATCCCAAAAACGGCCTTCCTACAATGAAGCAGAATCTTTCTCTCCTAAAGAGACTGTAAACAAAGATAAAATAAGATTAACATCAACTTGTCAGTATGCAGTGTAAACCACACTGCAAGTTCTATGTCAATTCCCAGGGACCTCCTTTGAAAACATTTCTAGGCCCTGGGATTATTGCCCAAGGTGAGAATCTTGATCTGCCTACACAATCTTGAAGATTTAAATTTAGGTTGTCAATAACACGCCTCTCTCATACATACTCTTGCTCAGATGACCTGAAAAGAAGTGAGGACAAAAAAACAAAACACTGGTACCTCCATGCAACAGCCTGAGGAGTACCAAGTAGTATCATGTAATGCAATTGATAGTGTGTGTAACTGCTTAAATGCCACCCTTTCTACCAGACTTACTGTATTGAGACAGGGAGTGTAATACCATGGGAGCTAACACCCTTCTGATGGTATCAGATCCATGGTTGAAGTACAGAGCTACAAATGGTTAGAGCTGGGCTTTAGTGAACAAAGCATCTCTTCAACCTACAGTACCTTTTGGCCAGTTCAAACTGGTCAGTATAGCACTGTAAAGCTATGAAAGTTGAATCACTGTTCAACTCTGAGCTATGTCTGTGACTGGCATGGCAGAGGAAGGGATGACCATAGGCTATATGGTTCTTAAACTGGGTTAGCTTAATCACAGGTTAAAATTTGGAAACTTGTAAGAACCAGCCTGAAAGTAGAGAGCAGGAAGCTGCAATTGTCTGAAGAATGGCACCTCTGTTGATTGAAAACAGGTCTAGATTGAAAGAAGATTTCAAGAACAAAATGAGGCAAGAAGCGGCAACTCATTGCTGTAAAATTTAGAATCAGAGCAGAAAGAAACTTTTACAAGATGAAATAGCTACTTTATGTGAACAAGAGGAATGATTGAACTCTGCAAAGTCTAGCATTCAAATCATCACATCAATCAGCCTTAGATCACATACTTTGTTACAGGGAATTCAAAGTGAGGAAAACAAAGTCACTTGCAAGACACTGGGACAACAACATGAATTTAAATTATTGTAAGGAATGACATCATACTGTACACACAGCCAAAATATTAAAACTCCATAAAAGTTCTAAGAACTAATTTAAAATATAGCATTTTCCTAGCGATCACTAAACGCGCCTGAATTCATGCTATAGGGCAAGGGTTCTTTACTTACCTGGGCTGCAGGCCAATTTTATGTATTTTTTGCCTTTAAAATTATTGTACCTGTAGAAGCCAGAGCTTCATTCAACAGCTTTATTTTATTCTTATTAAAATTTTTAACAGTCTTCCATGAATTATCGCATCAGTACCGAACTTTCGACACAAACATCTGATTCAGCCCTAGTTTTTAAGTGAACAAAAGATTCCCTTTTGATATTAAACATGTCATATCAGTAAAAGCACTTTTCCATGTCATACACAACAATCTAAAAATATTTCACACTGAATGAGTCAATTAACTTCAAATTCTAAAATTATAAAAAAAACACTTCCTTGGCTTTCAGCACCATGAAGCGTTAGTCCAAAAACATTGTACAGATATTAGCCCTTTTAATGTACCTAATCAACATTACTACTGTATAATGTTCCTTCTCTTTTCAGAGACCTCATTTTACAAATGTACAAATAACACTTGAGTACCTTTCTAATAGCGAGATCTATTCAAATTTTCTCTACAAATGGATAGGTTAGATGAGGTTTTACAGCTCAGTTTGTAACCAATTGGTTTAAGTTGGGCGGCCACAGCCTTTTTTCCAGTTGTGGTACATTGGCTTGTTTTTTCTACTCCATTACAAATGGATAGTAGCATTTAAAAAGTAAGTTCACCCCAAAATGCATACAATTAAAGTTAATATTTACATTTGGACAATTTTGTTTTAAAGAAAAGTAATACCTGCAAGGAAAGGACATGAGCATAATGTATACAGTACAGGAATGATTCTGGAGTAAACTGAAGAGTTTCATTTTACACTATGAATTTTAGATGGTCGAGTCGGCTGCACACACATGCAGCAGAGTATTAAAAATTCTTTTCAAGGGCAGCACAGGGGGAGCTTCACATCCTTTGTGCATTTAATTGTCTTTAGACTTCTTATATACACTTGAACATATTTTACTTTGACATTAATTTATGTTTGAATCTAATAAAAGGAAACATGAATTCTGCAGTGACCTGATTGATGTTTATGAAAATTCTGACACTTAAAGGTCATATGACATGCCACCAAAAAGAGCTATTTCACTTGTTAGTTAAAGAATTAAGTCCTCCAATGAAAGATCCGTTGGAATTATTTCAATATCTTTTACTGTTCTCAAAATATACATCTTCAAAGTTTGATGGTTTCTGAAGAAACTCACTGCCTATGCAAAAATAATGATGTGGAGTGTTGCACAGTGTTAAGATTTCTTTTGTTGACCCTATATAAATTATCTCTTATTTACTCATCAGATAGTTTACAGTTTGTTGAGTGATATCAATATTCCTGAAGGAAAGAATTTTATCTTTCATACCATAGTAAACCCCTCAGGAGATAACAGTGCTACCAGTATCCTATTAAGGTTGAAAAAACAAAGGCTAACATGACCCATTCTGTACAGTATGTGGTATGTCCATCTCATGATGTCACATATTTGCACACTTAGCTCATGTTTATTCATGATACAAGTGTCTAATAGAAATAACCCTGTAAAATGGTCAATATTTGATGGATTTTAACAGGAATTATGGCTATTTTCTGTATACTTAATGCTTTTTATACATCAAATATCCAACTATGTTATTTTCATGTTACACAACCTTTAAGTCCTATGTATACACTAACCACTAGTACTCTTGTCCTGCCGTCATTATTAAATGGGGTACACATAAACAGTGGTAGTTAATGCTTGCCACCAATGTAATGTATGTTGCTATCCAAAGTTTGTACATCCATCTTCTGCTGTACAGTGTACCTGTGTAACTTCACATAGCAGTTTAATTAACTGGAAAGGGGAGACGGTGGAGGTAGGACTGGGGTAAGGAAACGGGCTCAATGGATACAGTCCATGTGAAGGTACACATCATAAACTAATATGCGAAGGGCAGACAAAACTAGTGGATAAAATGGATTTTCTTTTTTTTTTACCTGTAGGCAGTAAACAAACGAAGAACCAGAGTGCATAGGTACAGCTAGAGAGTGTATACAAGTTGCAAATTGTAGCTGGCCTACTATATTTAAATACGAAACACAGCAATAAAGAAAATCGACAGTACTTCTGTGAGAGTGAGAATATGTTAACTGACGTTTCACAATGCGCAGCTTCAACTTCAAGAACAGGTATGATTGATATATTAATTGTGATGTGTACATACCCTGCTACTAAGATGTTCTGTGTGTCTTGCAATTGAAGAACTTGTAGGGGGAGGGCAATAGGGTACATGTCATGCAGTATCATTTACTGTATAACAGCTATATCGCAATTAAAATGAAGCTCTAAATCACAGAAGACCAGAAAAAGGTACAGTGTTCAATTTTTCTGGAGAGGAGTGAGCTTTGTGAATTCCAGCAGCCAAGTACAAATTGATAGCCACCTGGTGATAATTTTTGGCCAGGATGAACATGTGAGGAAAGATGTTCACTACTTTGTCTATGTGCTATAGGCCAAGAGCATACAATAGGAAAATGCATACTGTAGCAAACACACATACACAAAACACACAGACCCAGCATAAAATGACACACTGTAAATAATAATTTTGGCATCTGATGGACTTACAACAGTCTGCCTTCGTTCATCCAGCCTCTGACCCTGTTGACCTCTTGCCAGTCCAGAGAGTCGTGACTTCAGAGACGATGGAGAGAGAAATCCTGGGGCTGAAAATCTTCGGCGTCTCTGAGCAGCATATTTGGCACTCAAGTTTGTTTCATCTCCATCCATTTCCAATTTTTTCTTCCTTTTTGGTTTTTTTGATTAGCACAAATATGATGATAAATGTTTTCTCTCTTTTCTTTGTTTAATTTCTCTATAGGCAATTTCCACTTGAAGCAGTTTTGGTGAGAAGAGTATCAATTTCATGTAACCGGCATTCACCGTTTGCGAATATGCCTCCAGTCGGTTTTCGGTACAGTCGTACCGAACATGGTGCAAAGAGCGTGTGTAGGAGAAGTCAGTTCATAGCCTTGAAGAAAAATTACTGCCCACATGTCCTTAGAACACAGGTTCCATTAAACTGAGGATCACTGCCAAACGTAAACTCTCACAGCTTGTCCTTTCATAAATCTGAACACTGATACAAACAATCATATTTTCAGAAAATTTCTGTTGTCAAATAATGAATACATGTGCTGTGCAGTGAAATTCCTAAAGCCCATGGAATATCGTCAATCTTTTAAGTTCTATATTACAGCAAGTATTTAAAGTACAAGGACAAGTCCGTAAGATGAACTGCTCAAGGGAAAAATTATTTACAGTAGTACTACCAATCTACGTCAACACAATGTTTGAAAATTCCCAAACTGAAAATGTCTCAAAAACCTCTGTTATTTGGAATGATGCTACGATCACATTACACGATCAAACCCACAGGGTACAGTATGACATCACTTCTACTCTAATATGATTTGACAAGAGACTTTGACAGATATCTTTACGTCACTGAGCTACTGTAGACGCAGTTCCATTTTTGCATAAAAACTGACTTTGAAACACTTTGAAGAGACTTCATCACTTCCTTAGCAACCAAAGTTCTCACAAATGGTAATATAACTTTACTGTGCAGCAAAACATGAATAATGAATCGTAAGGCCACATCTTAAGATTAATTAGAATAGGACAACTTTCTCTGTTTACTCCAGTGTAGCTAATTTACAGTATTTCAGTGTGTTGTGACAACTCCTTTATCACAAAACTAACATGTGACCTTTTCAAGTATATAGCACTGTAAAATGATGTAATGGACCAACATGCACTGAATTTGAAACAACTTCAAGGTACAGTACAGTATTATACAAGACTGTATTTCAAGTGCATAACTTACAGGCAGTGGCAACAATACAGTAGATACATACAGGTACGGCAATTAAACTTGGATAACTGTGAGAACTCACTTTGAGTAATCAGAATGCATGGGTACGATTTCAAATACAACTTTTAGTAATTAATCTGTGAACTACATTTTTCTTTGGTTTACACTGCAAACTTTACGTTACAAGCCCATTCCTTTTTTCTATTCAGTGTAAGCCTGCATACATACTACAAGTTCCCAGTATACACTTTCGGTACTGTAAGTACTGTACGCAGTATATCCAATAAAAAGCGAAATTCAAAGATTTCCTGCATAACATAACGTATTTATATAAAGAGATGACTTTATTGCAATGGAGCAACTAATGTACTGTACTGTACAGCATAAAGTCAATGGTGTGTTAAGTTCAGACAGATTGATGCAGCCCATGGATCTTGCACAAAATAACACTTGTTCAGTCAAAACTCTCAAAATGTGTAACAAACTAAAGCAAGAAAGAAAATTATCTCTGTCAGAACATACGTAGGCCCCACAGACATCACAATAGAGCACATGTTGAATGCCACCGTAGTTTTAAAACAGATACCGGCACATTTTACAGCCTGTAGGCCTACGGTACATACAGTATATGTTTCCAGAAGGTGAGTTAATAGAAATAAACTTTCTTCTACCAGAGAATTGTTAAAGAGTAAACTTGTCTCTAAGAATCTATTGTTTGGCACAGACTAAATGTGTTCTAAAATGCTTGGATGCCTACCTACATTTAAAGGGAAAATGCAGTCCCTCAATTTGAAGTAGTGTACCCTAGTATACTAGTTCAGGAATGGCTTCTATCAATCAAGTGACAATATTTTTGTCACTAATTTCCTAATTTTATGCAGAATAACGAATTGGTTTACAGTACATTCAATATCCAAGGAACATTATGAAAGTACTTGTGAGAGAAATAAGAGGAGATCTGTAAGATTTAGCAAATTTTTGAAAATAAACTTAGGGGGACTCCCAGGGCTTTAAGACCCTGACAAAGGGGTTTATTTTCTCTTTGTTCACTTTTCAAACGGTCCTTGATGAGGATTCAATGTCCTTTATCTCATCCTTCTTTCTTGATTGAAACTATCTTGATAACACTGAAAGCGGAATGTAATGCAATTGTATTGCAAAGAAGTATTCCAAATGTAACAGGAACTACTGTAAAGGCATGACCACACCGTGTCCACCATGCATCCATTCCATTTTAACCCTGAGATGAAGGAGGCCTCCCCTTATGGAGACAGCTTCTGTAAACCAGTGTTTTGATCTGTACAACAGATAATACATCTTTTTTCTGGGGGACAAGTATCAAGATAATGGCCTAATAGAACAGACTGGTACCCAAAATTTCTGCCAGTGATCCCCTTGTCCCATCATGCCCCCATCCCACACTCCCAAAAAGGATTGGATTTTAACATCCCTGTAAGTACAGGTCATAATCTTTTCAGCTGAATGTAAGTGTCCCCTCATCACAGAGATTGCTGACAATTTAATATTTATGAAGATGGTTAAAGGCCTATGCTATAGCTTTTACAGTATTTCACCCAAACTTTACATCAATTAGTGCAGGCTATGCCAAAGTTTCTTTTCTTCTATAAGTTCACCCCATGTTTGCACTAACTTCTCACTTAAACATAGGAGAGAGGGGTTATACATAAGGCCTCACTGTGAGAAGTTAACATGTAAAGTATCAAAAAAGTCACTTATATTCCAGAACATGTTACCCTAGCTACAGTAGCTCTACAGTATTTCTTCTGCTCAAGTTAACATGTAGAGTATCAAAAAAGTCACTTATATTCCAGAACATGTTACCCTAGCTACAGTAGCTCTACAGTATTTCTTCTGCTCTTCTCTTCCAGGCCAGCCAAAGCTGTTTAGAATATCCTGACCCCAGTACCTGGAACACATGACCTGTAAATTGATTCTTCCAATGCAGATGCTCAATAGGGTAATCTTCAATAATGCAGGGTATGATCTTCTTTCAGATCATGAATCCAGGGAAACTTTTTTTAAGAAGACATTGATTAGCAAGCCTTACAGTGGAAGGGGAGGAGGGAAAGTCCAGAGAGGTTAGGGACCCACAGAAGCACATGCATCTGGGACTATTTCACTTTGAAAGAGGGGGAATCAGGTTTTTGCCCAGTATTTCTGAGCCTTTTTAGAAAACTGCCTAAAGTTCTATAGATACTGCATGATTCTTCAGGTTGTTCAAAAAATTTGGGGGCACAGGGAGTCCCCCCATCCCCCATTTTCATAAGCCTATGCAAGGGAGGACGCTCTTGACAGGGAAAGGAAAGTTATTTACAGCTAACCAGCACCTGTGACCAAACAAACAACAAAGCCTCACTTCTTCAGGCCTCTTGAGATAAACAAAAGTAATAATAGCTCAGTGTAGTTGTGACATGCCTGCAGAGTGCAGCAAATTGTTCTCAAGGTGCTTGTGAAACCCTGCCACATTTGAATTAAGTACAAGTGTGACATGGAATATGTTTATAACTATAATTATAGAAGGACATCTCTTCTGAAAAGAAATACTGCATGTTTTGAAGTTTGAATGTTTGAAACTGCAGTACTGAAGTATAAGTACATAAAAAACATTTTAACTCAGTATATTTTTTTTAAGTGCTGCACCTCTACACAAAAAGCTGGCATGAAGGTGCAAAATACATACTGTACGCATAAAAAACATTTTGGCTGAGAATATTTTAGCTTAAAAAGGTAATGAACATTAGTACCACATTTATCTTTCAGGCAGCTTTCAGAAACTGTTGACTACATGGTTATTAGGTCTAAGCAAAATACCCATATAGATATGTCTATGCTGAACAGTACATGTGCTGTCATATTTCAGAGAAATCACTTCATATGCACAAGGAGCACTTAAAGGGCAATTCTTGTCATCCCAAACAGTTCTAATTCTCCCAATTATGAAACTTTTAGCTCCTCCCATAACTGTATAAAAGTCCTTGTGCAGACACAAAAATATTGCTTATCCAAGCACTCTCTCTGCATTATGTGGATGTGAGCTACTGTACTCTGCATCTTTTGAATTTTTCAAAACTTTGAAGTCAATCAAATAAGAGCTGTAGTCACCAACTGAAAATTTTGATATCCCACACTAAAATTATACTGGGATAATGGGTGTACTGTATGTCTTATTTTAGACTAGGGCACAAAAAAACCACTTAACTGTATAGCTTATAGGCTACATAGCTGGACTAACTTGTCTGCATTCAGAGTGTCATGAATCCCAAGGGCATCTAATCTCTTCAACATAGGCTTGATTAATTTTTGTGGTAAAAATTGTATTTAAGCAAAATAATTTTTTATCAGTAGGCTATAATTATACTAATAAAACACAACAATGATAAAACATTGGACTTACTGTATATACAGTAGTACCAAATTAGGAACAAGTTAAGTGTAATATGCAACTGATCTAGGTACTTAAAGCCACAAAGAGCTAAATTACAATCAAACGAACAAGTATGTGTCTTAAAGTAACTCTTAATTGCAGATGCAGTACTGTAGTTCAAAGCAGAACTGATCATGGGCTGGTAATTGGCCCACAAATAGAAGCAGAGTATGCAAAACATCTGTATAAGCTTTTAATTGATTTAAGATTTAGAACTGATTTAGAATGATTAATTTAATTGATTGGGAAAATACAGGTAGGCTTTGTCACAAAAACAAAGACCCAGAGCAGCGCAGGTACACAGTATCTGCATGAAGGATGTATTACAGGTTTGCCTGTATCCCCAAAACTCACCTGATTCAAAGGTCTATTCCAATACCTCTTTAATGTATTTACCAAAGGGCCAGCAATTTTTAAAGACATGACTTCCTCCCAAACAGGGTGTCCTGTCCAACTCCTATCCCTTAGAAATCCTCAGTTTGCAAAAGTATGAGGCAGAGGTGGGACAGGGAGTTACTGTGCCCCCAAAATCTTTAGATAAATTCAAAATATGGGCAAAATCTGTCTATAAAGGCTTAGTGATATGGGCACAAACCTAGTGCCCCTCTTCTCTACCTCCTGCCCAATCCAAATGGTCCTGTATGCTTAAATGAAATTAAGGTTTGCAAACTACAGTGCATCAGAGCTCCAGCCAGGATTCTTTCAGAAATTTGGGAGTCTTGTTTTTGCATGACATGCCCCCCCCCCCATCTCTCTGGCACTACAGGTGGAGTCCACATGGTACGTGTTTGGTCTGGTGGTTTGAGCATCTGCCTCTCATGCCGGAGGCCCGGGTTCGATTCCCAGGTCGAGTCATACCAAAGACTTCAAAAATGGAACCTTCTGCCACTGTGTGCAGGGTTTGCGTTTCTCTGAAAAAGTCGTCGTAATTTTTCATGATAGTATTTTCTTTTTTACGACCATTCAAAATT
>WURT03176616.1:0-10352 GCA_009936505.3 Holothuria glaberrima | reverse complement strand
AGGGCGCCCTCTAATGGACCATATGCAAATTAGCTGTGTCATCACTATAACCCACCTTCATGTCATAAAATACTTGAAGTCCTTTTACGATATTTTTTTTTATCGTAGTTAAGTTCTATTTGATGAGATAAAAATTTTGTTACCTACCTACGTACATGCCTACCCCATATGCAAGCATACATGTACGTAGGACCATAATATGGTCCTGTGAAATCTTCGTTAGAACAGTTTTTACATTATCGGTAAATTCTTTTTACATTATCGGTTGTAACACCAGATAACGTTTGACCTCTATCAAATAAAACAGCGATCATTTTAAATATGGCGCATGAGAATAAAGGAAGTTACACATCTGAAGATAGAGTGCTTACGAAGGTATTTACCATTTGACCTGTGGTGGTCCCAAATGATTTTTGACCTTCACCGACCAATAGTGTCATCTACTCAATAAAAGCTATCTACAGCCAAGTATGAGATCCCTTGAGGTTACCCTTCTTAGGATATTTTGTGTATAAGTAAAATGTCACATGCACACACCCGCACTGCATTACCCTCGCATAGACTCCTCTGATTAAGTCAAAGAATCAAAACCGGTAGGAGGGGTATTAGTGAATCTGTTAGTTATGGTGGTGGTTACCTTGAAAAGACCAAACATTTGGCTGTGGCCAGCCTGAAAACGTGATCCGAGAATAGCAATCACCCCTATGAGAAATCCTGAAATGGACCCAGAAAGAACACCGCTGCAAAGAGGAAAGGAAACATGACTTAAACTTTAAAGCCAACCTTTAAACAATATTAACGATTTGACTTTCAATTTAATGGACTCACGTATAGTAATTTTAACTCACCTACACACAAACTTTAATATTTTTATTGAATAGGCTCTCAATTGTCGTGATTTGTTCTTAAGAACCACCGTCATCAAATTTCGAAGTGGTCAACGTTATAAATTAATGACACAAACAGAAGAAGACTTATTTTACACGGCCAATTTGGTTATCTATGGAAATAGTTTGAACTCTATCCTACGATTAGTTAAACACTCTGAGTATTTTCTGTAAGACAGCGAAAGGGATGAAATTCGGGATCATTTTAGTCAAATGTACTTTAAAATATTGCTTGTTGATAAGGGGTTACTTTTCAACTTACTACGTATTGGCTCTTTTCCACAACATGCCGAGACCAAATGACCCAAGCAACGGACCGCCAACTGCACCGAAAACTGTGTTAAAGAGAGAAATCAACGTGCCCATGCTGAGACACAAGTAAGATAAGGCAAGACCAAGAAATCCGTAAACAGCAACTGCAGTAGAAAGAATACATTGAAAGAAAGTCGTGAATGACATTTTCACATGAAAGGCAATACAACGTTACGAAAACTTAAGTGACGCCAAGCCATCTTATGTCATGTCATGCTGTGTCATATTTTAAAGCAATGTCTTCTGATATAGTATAGTAATGCTGCCCAAGAGAAAAAAGAAAGCAGGAGATCATAGAGTCATACACTGTAAAAATGTCTACAGATTGTTGTAGAATTACAAACCAAAAATAAAGTAGTACAAAGAGGAAACGGAAAAGGTGCTGTCAATTTTTGGAAACAAATCAACAATGCTTTTTCCGTTTTCTTTATGTATTATTAATTTTTTTGTTCTGTAAATCTACAGAAATTTTTACGGTGACGCCCTATCCTACGAAAACACAGATACACAACGCTTGTTACTTTTTTACTTTAAGAGACTGGAGAAATAGAGTACCCTATGGGGTTGTTGGAGGTAGAAGGTCGACTGAGGTCACTGAGGTCATCAAAGGTGAAACTGCGTAAACCTCGTAAACTAAATAAACAACATTTATTTTTGCACAAGCAACTAGTATTTATTTGAGGGATGAGCTCAGTGTTACTTAGCAACCTCTTTGAGCTTTCTGGTTTTGAGGAGCAATTACAAGGCATATAACCTCCGTCTATATTGAATATTTGCGAACTGCATGTGAAATTTTTCATTTCTACCGGGTAATTAAGTCTCTTTTAATTCTCTATAATATACCTAGGATTCTGCAAATAGAATTTTAGAGGAATAATCTTTGGAAAAATATGAAGGTTTCTTTTAACTTCTTGTCATGTTCAAAACACTAGACCAAAACGTGACCAATTTATTTGGAAGGCAGTAGTTGCTTAAAACAATGCCATGGAATGTCATGACCTCCTTCGGGAAGGCTGCCCTCCGGAATGGAAACTTTCGAATTTCGTCGGAAGCCTCAGTGCTACCATAGATCATGTAACACCGACCGCAGCAAGCTGCCACGACGGGACTACTATATTTTGTTCTCAAGGAAGACAGATTTTATTAAATACGAAAAAGTTCGTATTTACTAGTGGCTGATCTAGGAATTCGTGAATGGGTGGCTATTGATTTGTGTGTAATGGGTATGGGGGTTAATGAAGGGGTTTCCCTCCTCTTTGGAAAAATTTGATCAATTGTGGAAGAGCAGATGCAGTCTGGTGGGATAGTTTACACCAAAAATTATCAAACATTTGTAATAACAGGCTCTGAAATACTTCCAGACAGTTGAACGAAAAATTTGATCATATTCTGAAAAAATTGCGTTTGTTTAAATATTGGCTCAGGTGCAAATTTATGCAATAGTGTAAAAATTTAAAAGTAAAACAATGTCATATTTCCGGCCATGGCATACAGAAAAGATCATAGGACAATTATACGGAAGGTTACAACATATCCAATAAAATTTCCGGCCTACTAAGTTATTTCTTGAAACAGACCTAGTTGTCATCAAACAATGACCTCATTATTCGATGAGTTTGAAGTGCCACGTATCTTTGCAAATGTCTCTCTTTGTGCAGTTGTGAATGGATTTTTTCTGCGTTCTTGGCGATTATTGCTAAATTTGCCAGCTTTTCTGTTGACAGAGCCGTTGCCTGAGGGAAAGGGGCAATACTTCCAAACCCTAAATGAAAGTTTGCTTTTACCAAAAATGTAGACAATGTTGAAAATTTCATTGCCCTTATTATAAATTTAATGCCCTCAGAACCAAGGAAATTGCATACAAGGGTTTCTATTTTTTCCTCATTTTCATGGGATTGAAATCCTAGCACCTCACCATAGATGCGCTCTTATACCATCGACTTTTTCAAATACCATGTTCTATGTCTAGGGTACAAAACCAAACATAAGTACATGATGCACAACACCTAAAGTCTGTTTTTAGTACAGGTCCACTTAGTTTAAGTCCATTTAACGGATGCCACAGCATGCTTTAATGAAATAGCCCAAGCTGATTACATTCAATTAAACTCTTAAACCATGGAAGGTGTAAAGTAGATTTAAGTCTTGTTTTCCCTCAAAAGAAAACTACTGAAAATTTTTTTCCAAACTTGCCTTTTCTCCTTGAATTCAAAACTTCTGTGAAATATTTCAAAACAAGTCGCAAGGCTATCATTTGCCATTTCTCACACTGTGAGAGACATTTTTGACAATATATTTCTCGATAAGCCTACGCATTACAACAAACGGTGACCTTGGAGCGACACTATGGCACAACCGAAGAAAATCAAAACAATGAAAGCCTTTATAAGGCTAACATTTGCCATTTCTCACACTGTCAGAAATTCTGAAGTTTGCCAGAAAGCAACTTTTACACCCGTCTTATGTATGCAAAATGTTCAAGGTAAGGGTTTTTCGCTCACGTTAGACGGCACCCCCTCCTAACACCCGGCAAAAAACGGGAAAATAACCATTTTGCACTGAAACTGTCTAACATAAAATACCCTTGCTTAGACCTCTCCTTTAAAAAGTCGCACAGGCTGTGGGGTGACAAAAGAATTTCCACAGGTGTCATGTACACTACGTACGTCACTAAGAGATCCGCTTAAATAGTGCTATTCACAGCCCTAACCCCATCTGCCCATGGATATCACCCAGGCTATGGCCCTGGTTGATACATCGTTTCGAAACCAGGTATGAGTACGCGTCAAACACGGCATGTATTCAGCTACTGGCAAGTAGTTCTTCAGTCTTTCTTAAGCTCTTGGGATTTCTGCTGATGTAATTCGGCATAACAAAATTGTGTATTTTTATTTCGATTTAATCCTACATTGATGTAAAAAGTGAAAAAATACAGCAACCTTCCTGGTGGCACAGGATGAACTGGTTGCCTCCATGTATCGTCCCATGTTTCCTTTAATGAAAATACAAAACTTTCAAATTTTCTGCAACATTTACTCAAACTTTGTAAATTTTCTTAAGAATGACCCAAAATTTTCAAATTTTCTTAAAGAAAATTTGTTTAGCTTCTGCCTCTTAGTTGAAAAGCCGTTGCCTTCGTCTGTTGCCTAGGTGCCCGTTTCTAGGGCGCTCCCTTGGTGATCACAGGTCCCCATTTTTCGGGTACTTGCTCGTTGGCCACCCCTTCTTTGAGACGGTTTCTGGGATATGTAGCAGCTATATCTTTTTAGGGAACCTTTCTGTGAATGTTGAGGCCAGTGGCGTACCCAGGATTTCTCTCAAGGGTATGCTGTGTGATCGCCACTGTGGGGGAGGGGTATAAGGGGAGGCGATATCCCCTTCAATATGTAAAATTTTTGAAAAATTAGGTGTCCTTACATGCAATCTGGGGCCACATATGTTACCTTTTGAAGTAAAACTTGCGTTAAAAAATTAACGTATTTCAGGAACTAAAAAAAATATTGGCATCAGTGAGGGGGGGGGGGAGGGTCATGGCCCAATGTCCTTCCCCCTGGTTGAGGCCTCCAATATTCTGTATGTGTGTGTGTATGTGTGTCATGGTCCATTCTAAGAAACCATTTACCATGTGAGACAAAAAATTATTGAAAACTTCCATTCTACCTTAAAGATGTTCATATGAAGCTTAGCGGATATGCTTAAAACGGAAGACATGAAATGCTACACAGGAGAAATACGTGAAAGCACTTACTATAGCACATAGCTGTTATAAAGTTTTCACAAGACACGGAGGTTGTTTAATTAGTACGAAAGAAACAGTACTTGCATACCAATAAAATTTTATATTAAACTGATAAGCGTCTACAAGATGAAAACCAACGGGTGTATCCAAGGCCGTTTCATTACAAATGAAATAATAGTACCAAACAAGCAACAGAGTCAGTTTGAAGTTCAAAACCAGGAAATGTTACAAAATCTTCCATTAAGCCTACATGAAGACAAACGAGCTAGATCAATATGCATTAGGAAAGAAAAAGTCGTGTTCAACGTACCCAACCAGTATCAGAGCAACGCATCTTCTATCACGATGGGATTCCATTTTAAGTTTTGCGTTCGTAAGGTATTAAAATACTCAACAACATGTCAACCCAAGAAATGATACTCCACAAACCGCCCAGACGAGCGTACGATCAAACTCCCAATACAATAAACGTTATAGTGAGGGATTTGACCAACTAAACCGCATCATCGCCATCATGTCATTGTGTGAAAGAGTCAGGGAGCCGGGAACTGCTTCTCTGTTAGAGTGACAATTCCCCATCACCCTGTTAGACAGAGTGACAATCCCCTGCAGGGAGCGAGGGACAGTTCCTTGGTAGTGGTCAATCACAATTTGGTTGTTCTCACTGAGTCACTTGTGTCAATTCGAAAAAAGGGAACTCTTCTAGGTTTACGTTGCCAATGTAGCAAAATTGTCAAATAGCAACTCTCTGGTATAAGCATACGATGGTTTTTCACAATTGAGGACACACCTAAGCAGGAGACACGGAGTATAAGTTTGGTCTGGTTGGTAGGTAAAACATAGTCCATACAAAGATTTACACAACACACAAAAGGGGGGGGGGCTACTAACAGCTCCCAGCCTGAACGGTCTTTGTAATTTGGAGGCCACAGTGGAAGTCAGTGGCTCCAAACAGACATCCAACCATTTTCTATACAAAACCGAAGTGCCTATCGCAATTATAGGCAAACGCATCTGCGGATTCAATAACTTTGACACTTTTCACTAAGAACATGATTTTGACCCCAACCTACGTTTCCTTTTACTCCGTGATTTGGAAAATAGTTACAAAGATTTATAAGAATTAAACAAGTCCACTTTAAGCAGTAAAAGAACAAAAGGTTTCAAAGGAAATCGAAGAGACAGTGTCGCAAGCAAAGTTAGCGCATAAAAAGTGCAGTAAGTCTGGATTTCAAACATACATACATATATATATATATATATATATATAAATTACAAGCTATTAAAATGAATCCAAACGGTTTGCATCTTCACAGGATATTTTTGAGCTGAGATAGAAAATGTCGGAAGCTTATTCATTTAACTTGTGCAATAATTTGTGAGGTCATTCTTGTAACACTCAAATTACAGTCTGTTTTTCCGAAAGACACATCACCTTGTGTAAAAATGTGATCAATTCATTATTGTTACAAGGTGATTTGACTATGAAAGCCCACTGGGTTCATCATGTTATTCAAGAAAACAAGTTTTTCAAGGTCATCTGAACATTTTAATTTCAAAAGAAAACAAAAACGGGCAATGTGAGTTGTACAAAAAGGACATCACCAATCATTGCGCAATGGACTATTTCAAATTAACTGAGTAATTTTAACATTTTTTATCTCAGCAACGGGACAAGCTATGACAATGGGGGTTGGATGAATAAAATTTGTTTTCCAACCTTTAAAATATATATTCTTGTTATTTTAGAATTTAGGTAATCTATAATTCTGACCTTGGAAACATAGTACAACATCTCACCAGAACAATCCACACAGCCTGTGTCATCAACTATTGAGGCCTATCCACACTGTTATAGTTACACTAGGCCTATTACACAATTTAATGAACTTTTGAAATGGAATAAAATATTGGTATGCCCCTGTTTACAAAATAAATGCAGATTCTGTGAGGCTTAATTATAGAAGGTTGCCCAAGATAACTGCCAAAAATAAATATTTTATAAGGATTGTAGGAATACGAGAATTCAAATCTACATTAGTGTCGTTAGGAGAGTAAATTAGAATAATAATTCCGATATACGGAGTTACCTTCAGATGGCCCGTGGCCTATCACATGAGAGGAACCCTTTTAGTGTAATTTATGGTGACATTATCTGTGGGGTGGGACTAATGCGTGACACTATCTACGAGAAGTGCCTTCATCAGTTAGCGTGTAGCCTGCAAAGAACTTTTGGCAAATTACCGGCCTTTCTATATACATACGGCTTTGCTATCCCCCATGATTTAGAATTCTCTTCATCCAACCTCCCACAGAGGGGCAACTCATTCACATTTTATACTTTGTAATTATTATGGAGGGAGAAATAAAGCTCGACATTCAGCCTTGCTTTATTAATTTTTAGTATGTGTCAATCATTAAGTCGAAGATATATGCACATGACATCGGTACGGAAATCTATGAAGTGGTTTGAAAAACTCATCATTCAAGCTATTGCTGCACGTGTCTTAACATCTCTTGTAAAAAAATCATTCCTTGGAAGCTCCCCAATCATTCCTCAACACCTTGTCTGAGAGAGACGGGACTTCCTACCGGCATGCACTTTGGAATAAACTTGCCAGTATAACTATAATCACATATTGTTGTTACGGCTCGATGTGGCATTCAAACCAATAACAGCGAAAGATTCAAAGATCATAGAAGAGTGAGATTAAAATTCAACAACTTGTTTATTATTTACGATTAAAACCCTCTCTCTTTAATTCGTACAAATATTAAATCTTAGCTTAGGCCTGTTTACAATTATTTACTTAATATACTTATCGCTAGTTTTGGCCGGCGATGCAACGTCTATGATGGTAGGCTGCTGTAGTAGGCTTAGTTTCTGCGATAGTCTAGGCGGATAGGGCAAAGTCGAAGTGCTTCCGTTGGCGAACATAGTTATTACTCTTTAATCGGCAGCTCTCAAGGTGCAGTAGAATGGCGTACAGAAAATGGCTGGCTTCTGTGTGCTCTGATGATGTAGTGACTGCAAGCAGCACACGTTTAGTTGAACTTGAAGGATATTAACACTACAGTGGAATAATGTATGCACAGCATACGGTTTAATCTCGTTCAATCAGCAATGATAACGGTAACGTCTGGTTTTACAGGTGTAATGTTGTGTCTCTCTCCACGACTATTGCGAGGATTTCCTTTTATATTCGCCAGCCCTTATTACAGAAACCTCTCGAATTAACGAATTCTAGAATCTTCCAGTACACAATACATGTATTTCTAGGAAGTGAAGTTTCCAGATACGATTACTGCCAAATTTAATGTCTTGAGTCAGATAGTTCCTTCCAGAAGGAAGTAGAATCTTCTCGAAGTGGAAACATGTGGTAAATTCTAGAAAGGACTCGAAGAAATCGTAGCTAGAATTTTCTGGAGCTTTCATTCGTCGAAAGATTCAAGCTGGCACTTTTGGCAAGCCTGTCGTGCCCCGTAACACTCCCCCTCTTGAAGAAGTTTTGGACATCGGACAAAACTTAGTTTACTGTGCTTATAATTTACAGCTCTACTGTAATAAACATATCATATATATATATATATACAGGTGCAACCTAACATTCAATGGTACATATAGTCATAATATTCAATAAGTTTTGCAATAGGGTAATACATGAATGCAGTAATATCATCAATACACAGTCGGAACAACAAACTCTTCTCAGACTTGATTACACATTGTGAAGTAGGTAACACAAAATTTCAAAATCTAAAGTAAGATAAGATAAATTTCAGCTTAACAGATTAAACTCTTGAATTTACAATGATTTACTTAATATACTTATCGCTAGTCTTTGCCGGCGATGCAACGTCTATGATGGTAGGCTGCTGTAGTAGGCTTGGTTTCTGCGATAGCCTAGGCGGATAGGGCGAAGTCGAAGTGCTTGCGTTGGCGAATATAGTTACTCTTTAATCGGCAACTCTCACGGTGTAGTGGAATGGCGTACAGAAAATGGCTGGCTTCTGTGTGCTCTGATGATGTAATGACTGCAAGCAGCACACGTTTAGTTGAACTTGAAGAATGTTAACACTACACTGGAATTAGACCATGGGGCATGGCAGTTTTTTCGCTTGATTTGTGACCCACCTCAGGGGAAAACTCAATTTTGCCACAGAGTGTTTTCTAAGCTAATATTATACACAAATGTGAACGATTCCGCGTGTAGAAAGTGCACATCAACGAGAAAAACGAAAAAATTAGGCCATTTTTTTAGGCTTACAAAATCGCTTTTTTCAACCAATCAAATTTGTCGTCTAAAACGGTTTCGGCTAGTTGCACTTTTTTGACCAATCAATGCGCTCGTACGTTTAGCTCCGAAGTAAAAATTGCATTTTTAAACAAGATCACATACGTAGTACAAGAAATCCGAGTGAAAAGACACTGTTTTGGGCATTTCTTCAAATATATTAGGGCTCCTATACGGTGAACATTGGTGTTGAAACAATGGGCTGTCTAAATTATACAAACTGCTTGTTCTAATGGTTCAGAACATATCCTTGATTTCATAATGGTTCTGTAAAAAGCTTCTTCGCTGCAGATTCATTAAAGATGTTGCATTTGTCAATCACAGTTTTGTCCTAGGTCGACATTATTTAGGCGTAGGGTCTGGTGAAATCCTGGCAAGATTGTCATGGGTAACTTGTGACAGTATTTTTCTTTTGACAAGAACATGAAACAGTTACTGCTGCTAGTGATGTTAGGCTAGTATTGCAGTTTGTGAACTTCATGCATTTGACCTTCATTTATAAAACCAGGGTGAGCTGCTAAATTCTGGTCTGGAAAAATTTTGGTAAAGTGGTTTTGTGTTGCAGGATAAAAACAGTGTTGCATGTTTAGTGATTTACTGCTTTCCTGTGGTTACTTTTTGTGAAATTAAGGAGAGCAGTTGCTCTGGCTGATAAATGAAGCTAAGGTCGGCAACAGGAATGCGAAAATGTGCAATACTAGCCTAAACAAATGAACAATCATTTTTTGTGCAGTTTTTTTTTTGCAGCCTGAGAAAAGAATGTTTACAGCAACAAATACTGTTGTGTCCAGGTTATCGTAATGCTAGTGTATGCATCATATTGTGCTGCGTTTCTTTCAGATCTCTTACTACAGTGGTATGTTTCCTTCAAGTCTATGTTGAGATAATTTTCTTAGATGCCATGATAAAAATGTCATATTACCTTTTTTTGCCTTTTTTGCAGACCCTTAGTGTTTGGACACACAGCAGGCAGTAATACAACTGGACCACCATTCCCTGGCAGAAATGGCAGACAACCACAACAGATTAATATTTTACACCAAAGTGGTGGAATGAGTTCAGTGTCGAATGATTGTTTTGAAAATCTTTCCTTGATTCCAATTTTGCATGAACTTACAT
>WURT03176596.1:0-10353 GCA_009936505.3 Holothuria glaberrima | reverse complement strand
GACCTGGGAATCTAGGACAATAGGAAGGAAGTGTACTTGTAAACAACAAGATGGCATCCCTCTTAGTAATGAAATGCTTACTATACTACATGACATGATGAACAAGATGGCTACTTTCAAGACTCGAAAATGAAAAATATTTATATATTTGAACAGAAAACAGTTTTTCTTATGACATTATACTGATCCTGAACAGAACCTTTAGGCACTAAAGGGCCCACTGTGGTATCAAACAATGGTACATGTCAGGGTTTCCATCAAAGGGGAAAGGGGGATTTGCCCCCCCCTTTCCAGAAGGAGGGTAAAATCCCCCTCCCCCTTCTTCATTTACATAAAATTAAACTGTCAATATCTTGGTGTCTTAAGAAGAGGACATTTTTGCAGCAATGTTTGAACTTAAATAGATTGCCTCTAAATCCCTTCAAATTGCAACTTATAGAGGCCTTGAAGCAAGCTTTTTTCCCCTGAACCCACTTGCAACTTTGGTAAAAGACAGCATCAATTTGGGCTTTGGGTTTAGCAGTAATAAATTCCCCCCCCCTCCATTTTTTTTTTTTTGAGTTTCTGGCGGAATCCCTGCATACCATTTATATACTACTTAAATGTACAGTAGTAGTCCTACATTCATAGGTGTGTACAGTCATTATAAAAGTATGCTAAGTATTAAATATGTTCAACTTGAACTCTGTTTGAGATGTCATTGTATCAAAGAAGACATGCAGTATTTTTTGGTTTAATACCTACTGACCTAACAAATAACCTTTAACACCAACAAAAGTTCATAAGTAACACCTATTATTGCTTGCATATGTATCATCACCCTACCTACTGACAGAGAGGTATCCATAATTTCTCCCTAGGGATATTATATTCCAAAGGTATCACATACCAACATGTAAAGATATACACAGACATACATACACATGCATGCATACTGTACATTACTTACACATGCATAAAATCACGATTGTACCTCGTTTTTCATCATGAAAACCAAAAGTGCCTGTCTCTACTGTTCCATTGTTCACTTACAACAAAGCCCTTAAACATAACACACATAAGAACAAAAAGTAGCTTTGCTTGAGTAGCCACAATTTATGAATATTGCCTACGAAACAATTTTACATAGTTGCACAGTCCCTTACAAATGTTACACATAAGCAAACATGCTCCAGTAACTGACAAGATACTTTCTAACAGTAATTTGCTCCCGGAAGAGTAACAAACTACACATAAAATGTATGAATGAAATGCAATAAGCAAAACGCCTCCATGCAACAACAACTATATTATACATGCAAACAGGTAAGGCTCTCAAATTTCCGAGCTTAATTGAATTTGCTTCCTGAACATGTCATAATGAAATCTATGTCCAACAATGAATTGAAACAGTTCCAAAGGATGAAGGGGAGGGGGACTGGAAGAAAAAGCTGTGCTCAATGTAATTCCAGACAGATGATAATGCCCAAAACTTACCTGTCGACCGGAAATCTACTAACCCTAGTTAAGTCACTACTGTTCCTCAATTTTACTTTACCATACCCTCTAAGGATCCCTGGCAAAATAAGAAAAATTCTTAGACCAGAGGGGTGGCCTTCCATAATGGAAGTGCATGCCCCTTCCAAACCCCAGCCCTCACTTGGTGCCATTCCTGTTCATGTGCTGTGAGCATGATTCCACAAGTTACCCTCAAAGTAATCGAACAGGTACAATGTATAATTTTTGAGCACTTTACCTTTAACAGTGCTTCTACAACCTCTGTGTGCCCATACTGCGATGCAAAATGAAGATGAGAGTCTAGATCATTATTCTGTGAACAAAACAAACAATATGGGAGGTATAAAATATATGTGAAATCATGTAAAACTGTAGATCAATGACTACACCCTTTTACTCTTTTGTCCAGCCTTTTCTTACTTAAAGTTTGAAGTTCTGTATTTCCACAAAAACATTAAGAGCATACCAGATGTTAACATTACAAGAATTTTGAAAAGTAACATGGGAGAGACCTGACAGAAGCAAAGTTTTATCGAGGTTGAGCCACCTTACGAAAAAAAGAAACAAAAAAAAAAAAACTAAAGCTCTAGGTGATATGAAAATGACATAGTTGAATATGTGGTGTATAAAGCATTGCAAACATAGAAAATGGCCACAGTTCCCACCAAAATCTATCAACCAGAGACAGTTTACACTGTCACAGGGTAATTTCTGTTTACACTTACAGTATATCATGAATAAACATGATCTACATATGTAAATTTATAAGTGGAATTGCAGATTTACTAAATAAGGTTAAAGTTATCCCTTGTTTTTTCAACTTTCATTTCAAGGAAACTTAGAGCATAGGTACAGCATGACCTGACGGTTTATTTAGTAAGTTAAACTTTATTTCCTTTCTTCCAATATTGCTCACCAAACTATACAATACAAAATCTGATGAGTAATTAAGAGGTATGTTCTTCATATTGGATTAACAAAAGAAATATTAACACTGTGCAATACTCCATGTGCATCATGAATTTTGCATGGGTAATCAGCTACTTTAATAGATACCATCCAACTTATAAAGAGTTTATCTCAAGGATGGCAAAACATATTGAAAAATTCCACTGGATCTTTAATCGAGTGATTATATTCTTTAACTGCCAAGTTAAATAGCCCTTTTTGGTGGCAAGTCACCTTAATTTTAAGTAGGACCACAGCACAGCACTTTAAGTGAGTAGTCTCCCAACTAAGATTATACAGAAGGTGACAGTATCTTAGATGGAAGCAAAGAAAGGTCCTATGAAGAGTTGGAGCCAACTAGGAATCTGAGAATGACATCCCAGTCAGCTACATCAACAAACCTGTCGAACATAAGTTTCATAAAGGATAGATCTAAATTCCCCATGTTAAATCAATCTAAAGAGACCGGTGAAAGTTATATACCACCTATGAGATGGATTAAACCACATGTGACACAGCTTCTGTAATCACCTTACCAGAACATACTGAACAAGGTGTCAAATGCATCACGGAAGTATAAACTAAATTCTCCCTGAACTTAAGTTGCATATTTTTATGTGCTTGCAGGGAGTATCCAGGAATTTTTAATAGATGGTGTAAAAGATTTGACTGATCGCTGTCCTGTGGGGGATTCTAAGGAGAGGGGCTGTCCCCCTCACCTTTGGAAAATTTTTGCCTCAACTTCTTTTTTCAAACATGATGGCCAATAGGAGGAGGGAGCCTGTTGTGCCCCCCTGGAACCACCACTTTGCTTGTGTTTGTTTTAAACAGTACGCAATATTCTTATCCTTCACTGTACCAAGAATCACTTTCTATAGCACAATTATCTAGATTTCAGAAAAATATGTAAGAGGAGATTCCTGTCATCTTCATTAGTAATTCATCAAATACATTTTATTTTTATGCCCTAAAACTACAATTTAGCTTTTTTTCTTCAGTTGACTTTTCAAATATCCTATACCCTACAAACTGAAGAGTACACATGAAAGGCTGTGGCATGCAGGGCTACATCAAGTCTTTTCCACATTTTCATTCTCACCAGCAATTGCACTAGTCCTTGAATCTGCCTTGATTAAAAACTAACAAATGATGATGATTACAATATTTTTAGGATTCTGTAAACAGTTGACAAAAAGGTATCCATTTTCACAATTCCACTAATTCATACAACCCTACAGTATGTCTATAATGTCATATTAGCATCACAAAAGGGCAAAATTACAATGTCTCCTGTTGTACCCATAGTATACATTTTGCACTGACGGAAATCAGAATTTATTGATGTACAGTATTTCTTTTCAAAACATTTATCTCTAATAATAAATTATTTGGAGGCAACCTTCTTTAGTATGCCAAGTTCTACTCTAGAAATTGATTGAGATAGATCATAAAGAATATGAAGGAAGATTGTGAAGTTGCTTTGGCTCTAGCTGTGACACCATAATAAACTCTCTATGATGTCTTCAGGTTTGCAAACTTAAGGCCTTTCCTTTAAACCAACTAAAAGGTCATATAAAAATAGCAGTGTATATGAAGTTGTTGTCTGATTTTATTATCATGAAAATCTTTAATCCTAGACTGCTCTTGAGAGAGGATTTGTGTTAGGAAGGTAGACAATGGGTTTAAACTCCTGTCACCTGCTCATTCACTTGACTACCACTGATACCCGGAACTAGTAATGCCTTCAAAATTCCACCGTTTCCTGTCCAAGCAGCCAGATGAAGAGGTGTGTTTCCTCGGTTGTCAGGTACGATGGGTGAAGCTTCAAACTTTAACAAACGCTGAACTGCCTCACTGAAAAAAACAGGGAAATACAGATTTCTGATTAGAAACAAGTACTCCATACTCCTTGAAAAATATTAATATCAAAAAGCTTTACTTTAAAGTACTTCCTTACTACATACTTGCAAGTACTCACTTAAAAGTGATGTATAACATTGAAAACTTTCTCCATCATTAGGCAATACACAATATCCATTCACTCTACACAATGAAATGTCATCATCAAAGAACAGATCTCTATCTCTTTCCTTTCTTTCTCTTGCAAGTACCCCCTTGCCTTCTAAAAACTATCAATAGATCATTTAAATAATAGATCTATATAAAACACTAGTTAATGATGGGGAAAGCAAAAGAGAGAGAAGAATGGTATGTAATAGGTAAAACAGTAAACATGTATATTGCTGTCAGAGGAAGAATTGCGCAGAAGGCAAATGAGGCCAAATATTGGGACAAGATGGCAGACATGGCAGCAGCAGTGCTAAAACTACTCCAAGTAGCGTGCAAAGTATGGGGTTTTATTCCAATCAAGAGAGCATGGTGGCCTACTGGCTAAGGTGTTGGACTTGTTATCCAAGGACTGCTGATTTGACTCTTACCTGGGCCATTAGTTAAATATCCTTGGGCAAGATGCTTTATCCCAATTGCACTTCTCCACCCAAGGGTTATATGGGTGCTTGTAAATTGTGATTGGATGTGCCCTTAGAGCAGCTACCACACCAGGTGATTGTCTCTGAAACAATTTACCATTGAGCAGAGGTAGTACTGTACTGCCCCTTTAAGGATTGCCTAGATACTGTACAACTGCGCATTAAAAACACAAATATTATATTAGATGTTAGATGGTAGTAGATGGAACGCACAAGCAACCAACAGTACACAGTAGCTGGTTCTCTATTGAAAGGCATTTACTGTGCATAGCTTTGGTAATCACATTGTTCCTGTATTTCATGTCCAGACATATGTTACATTAAAACCTTAAAGGGGAAATAGTCTCATCCCAGACATTCCAATTCTCCCAACTATGTTACGTAGTTCAAGCCCCGCCAATAACTGTCTTTAGTTTCTCCTTGTGCAGACACAAACATACGGGTAGCCATATCCTGGTGAGTATAAAAGGCCCTAATGTGTAATCAAGACACTCTCTGTGCATGCTGTGTAATATGAGCTGCTCTGCATCTTCTGAATTTTGTAACTCTGATGTCAATCAAAGAATATTCACCAATTGTGACTTTTGCTAACCGCCAACTAAAAGTCATACTTGGAGTGATGCAAATCCCTCTTTAAACAACTGCAAACATCCACATACAACTAATCTTTCGGTGTATCAAAAGTAAACTTTTATTAGTTTATTGATGTAACCCATAGAATGTCATGTACAGTTCAAACTTTCTTTTTGAGTGTTTATATCATTGGCATGGAATACTACCATTAACTTTGTCGATTATGATCTACCCTCTCCGTATGTTTCTTCCTGTTTGAAGGACTAGTCCCGATTTCTTTACTGTCTTGAGCAATCTTCAGAGTGTCACAGCAACAGGCTAAGAGATTATGTTAACATACAGTAATTAAACTGAATGTACAGGTAAGACTGCATTGATGTATACCTGGTAAATTGTAAGTACAAGAATCATCAAGGTACATCCAATATTGCAGTCAGTCAGATAGGCCTACATGTAAGACTTCTCCATGACAGCAATGTATTGGAGTGGAAACCATGGTTACAGCACACTGCTCAAACACTGTAGTGCAATTCATGTGAATGTTTTCTCTACAGTAGTGGACTATTTAGCCTACCTCCTATTCACAGGCTAATTATGTGATCCACACCTGCATGCTCACAATAAATGTACTGTATACCTTGCAGTTGGAAAAGGGGTGAGGAAGGGAGACCTCATGTAATTAGGGTGCCCTATTCCATCTTTCTTTTGCTTGCAAAATCTAAGAGATGTCACTCAATTTGTACCAGGTTTCTTCCTCTTAGAGAGGAGGTACGTAGGGGCAAAACATCAATATCTCTTTACTGTATGTATTTTTGAAGATCCCTCTTCAAACTCGATCTTCAGCCTAACCTCTCAATCATACTGTGACTGAGTTGTACTGGTTTGCTCATGGCCACATAACATCTTCCAACTCTGTAATGTGTGTAATGAACTGGCTGGAGCCTTGATACATGTAGGTGATTTCCATGGCTTGAAGGATTTTGTAAATTCCAAATTATGCTGTTTCAAATAAAACATTGATATTTATGTGAACATCATACTATCACTGGTTCCACAACTAAGGAATATGTCCAGTACCCCATTAGCCTACAGTACCCCATTAAATCTATCTGGGGAGCACACTGACCACCTAAGAAAGATGTCTAAAGGAAATGGATTATTTCAAAGGTTTGCCTAGAAAGCAAATATATGGAGCTGAGCAGAATTTCCGAATTTCCAATACTGTAAGTGCAAGGCACAGTACCACATGCATTGACTTATATTGTGTAACAAAGTTTGCACTAGTGCCTTCTGCTGCAAGCACACAAATAATTTTCCTTGCATTTCACACGGGTCATCTACACTTACCAACTTTTCTTCAAGCACATAGAAGTATATACTCTCATTTTGACCCTTCCCCATACTTGGCCCCTTCCCCATACCTGAACCCCTTCCCCATACCCAAATCTACCCTGAAACTCCTAATTTACTGTAATGATACTGCTATCAAATCTAAGTGGAGTCAATCATCAACCTTTCTCATTTTTGAAAAAAATTTATCTCTATGTTTGTAGCTCATTACCCACTTCCTAGCCAAACCCTCTCTATTCCCCCTCCCCCCTCCCCACAACATCCCAAATAATTTGTAGCTTACCAAGATGTTAATTATTTTAGATGACACCCAGCTACACAAGATTTGAAATACTCCACAATTACAAACATTAGGTTCCTTATTAGTGTCACGCTCTCACTTGTACACATACTGTAGGCCAGCACTTCCATAGTTCCATTTGTGTAACATGTTCACAGTACAAAGGGAGACTTCCTAAGAAAACTAATGGCACGCTAGATTTTGCAACACAATTAATTGAAAGTGTCCTAGTAAGCACTCACAGATGGTTTTCATTCAGTTGAAAATATGATGATCATGCAACCTTTTTAAAGAAAAACTTTGGCAAGATTTTTTCATATAATGGAAACTTCCAGTTTCACAGTGAATGAACATTACGATAGAAAGTTAATATTCCGATAATTGCATGATAGTGTTGTACTGTTGTTCTATTTCTATAGGTCTGGTAAACAATGAGTGTATACTTAACACAATTAACCAACTATATACACTTTGCAAATTTCACATACTGATCTCTTTATCAGATGCCATGAGTAGTAGGCATAGCGTTAAGAGCTAGCATTTTGGTGCTTTACTGAAGAAACTATATCTGATTATGCATAACTTTTGTTCAAAATTAATTAAAAGCTTCATTTTAGAATATCATCTGAACTGCATATCTCTACATGAAACAACAGAATGTGGTTATAATTGCATCTAATATCTTCTTGACTGTAATGTAACAGCAGATTGAAGTTGTTTGCAATAGTGCTTTAAGTCGAAATCAATGGACATTGACAATTACTCTTTGAAAGTCTAAGTGCACTCAAAACCTAAGCTACAATTACTACAAGAACAACACATAATCTGCTGTGAAATTTTATATAGCCAACATGAGACAAAATTGTGGGGTACTGGCCAAAAACTGTTATTGGGTCAAACAATACTTCATACTTAGGGCTGAAAAAAAATTCCTGGGAAGGATGAAAATTTTCCAAAATTTATTTTGTACTTTCATGCACAAGAAAAGGAAATTTTCTTCCACAGAGAGTACTACCTACCAAGTACCCAATTTTTCCAGGAAGGATGCCCCCCCCCTCCACAAAAAGAAAACATTTTGGAACAACCCATTTTTGACTTAAATTTACCTAAAACCTACCTGTTTTGTGAATCTATGTATCATTTGTGACTTAAATTCTACAAAAGTCACCTGGTTTCGGAGTCTATGAGCTCCGAAACTCTACTCTATATTTAAATATGTAATTCTCCACCTTGCCTACAAATAACACCTAGCATAAAATGTTAGCACCGGGATGGCGCCCTCCCACTGCTAGGGGGCGATGTCGCAGAACCACTCTTCCACTCTTCATCTTGCCAACATTTTATGCCAGATGGTACTTGCAGGCAAGGTGGGGGATTACATATAAATAGGAGGTGATGAGGAGTTAGATAGACGCAATGTTACATACATGAAGGTCTGCAATTTGTGGTCCTAATAATATGTTCAGTACTCAAAATGACATGTAATGGACTAGTCAGCTAGGTTTTAGTCCAAACAATGTCTGATGGCCGTCTTTGCTGAAGTCCCTCCCATCAATCGGACTTGCAAACGGAAGCGCAGCTGATGTCTGTCCAAAATAGATGGTGTCCCAAAACGAACATCAATCTGACAGCAAATTGTTCCCCCTCCCCCAATCCCACCTCTTCCAAACTTCTCCCAACCCATATTATGACCACCACAAACTCACCAATGTCCATTCAATACAGCATGATGCAGGGGTGTATAACCAGATCCATCTTGACAGTTAGCACTGACACTCCTCCTGAAACTAAATCAGAAAAAAAAAAAAAAAAGACATTTTGACTAATTTGTAAAGGGATATAAATTGTGTTTACATTACAGAGAGAAAATAGCTATAATCATCATACAATCATTCAGTCTTACCAACAAACTGGTCATACTTTTCTTTCCATAAATATTACTCACAACATTTACATAATTATAATTATGAATGGTACATAATTTCAAACTTTAAAGGGGCTCATTGAGTTGAAATCGATCATTTTGGGACAAGTTGGAAGAAAATCATTGAACGGCAATGCTTCTAATTAGCTTCATTACTCATGCTTCACTTCCTGCAGTTACTGAAAATGTGAGAAATTGTATTGTTCTGTGGAAAGGGATTGCATATGAGTACTAAATAACTGGTAAAAAGTGTCTGGTCACAAAGTTGTAGTAAATGATTTTAATCATTAATTACCCTATCATAGCCATTTCAGTTGTGAGTCAGATATGCAGAATCTCTTAATTTGATCATTTACCACCAAGATGTGAGTAAATCTCAACAGTTGTGAAAAAATCATAAATTTTGTGAACCAACTCAATATGCCCCTTTAAGAGTAAGGGTGAGAAAATTCATGACCTGCAAAACAATGGATATCTTCTGAAAGGACATTATCCCTTATCCGGCCTTCAAAATGAAGTTACCAAACTACAATACTTTTATTCACCTATCATTTTCTTCATCATGGTTTCAAAGATATTAAAACTTTCCACAGTATTATATATTTCCCTGTCAATTTTTCCTGTACTGCCAACTATCTATTTGATATTGGGGTGAATGAAGGCACTTTGCACAATTGCAATATTACATATGCCTGTCAGTTTTTCCTGTTCTGCCAACTGTACTCCATTTGGTATCAGGGCGAATGAAGGCACTTAGCACAATTGCAATATTGTACATATATTTCCCTGTCAATTTTTCCTGTACTACCAACTATCCATTTGATATCAGGGTGAACAAAGACACTTTGCACAATTTGTCAAGTTACAAGAATACAGGTGAAAGACATCAGGCATTGGCATGGAATCTATGTTTTATTGTACAGCAAAACTTGAATAGACTTACACTCTGTTGTATAAATTTTGTGCACAACCTTCATCCCAGAGAGAAACCTCTAGCCATGCAGAAAGAAGCATTACAAAAATACTTCTTCCATAAATTTAATAAGAGCTATCGTAAAAGCCAATATTGTAAACAGTCCTCAAATTTATCAACTACCAATAAATCAAGATTACTATAACTAATTTGGAGTCAATAAACCACAAGCCCTTCAAGATTCACAAGCCTTACTAGTGTCACTTCTCATAATGACACCATGAACAACTACACCTTCATAGAAAGTCACAATGTTCTATAGTGATGAAGATTCCTACAACTCATGTCTTGATATAAATCTGAGGCAAACTGCTATGTT
>WURT03176585.1:0-10353 GCA_009936505.3 Holothuria glaberrima | reverse complement strand
GTCGGTAGTATGTATTTTTTTCTGCAGTGGTGGTCGGCAATTGTGAGTGCCGGCTAGAGCCGACCACCGTAGCTACAACCCTGTCCATCAGATAGTGGTGGCCTTTTGAAACATTAAGAAACATCTTATAAATTATAAAGTGTAGTTTCTCAGGTGGTAGCCTGCGGGCCATTTGCGTCCTGCAGCAGGCAATGAAATGGCATGTGAAAGATTTAGGGACCAAAAACTTTCATAAGAAAAGAAGCTGTTGAACAAGGTGCTGGCTACTACAATAGCTTTGAAGTAAAAAAATAAGTCACTCTGGCATGCAGCTCAAAATGTTTGAGAATTTTATAATGAATGTATTGTGATATGTAAAAAGAGATATGACAAGAGCTCAATTATGAAACGAGAGCTTGTATAGATAAAAATGATACCTTTATATATAAGTGACTCTCTGTTTTTCTCGTAAGATTGAAAATTTTTGAAAACAGTTAATGCATGGGACTGCCACATCTGCCTTTGGCCCCATAAAGAAGTCTCTAGTTATTCAAGCTAGTTACTAGTTATTCAAAATTTGTCAATATAAGAACTTACAAAATTAAACTTAGGAAATTTTGAATCAAAATATTATTGGTCAATTTTATATTTTTCAGCTGTTGAGGAAGATTCTGTAGCTACCAGACCAGGTTCCATGATCAAAACAAAGGTTGGTATTGTACTAAAATATTTTATTTGACAGCATTGTTCGTTTCAAGTTACAGTATCATGTATCGCGCAGTCTATGTGAGTTACCAGTGACTTGCCATAGTCCAGGTTAACAAATTTATGCTTTACATCTTATATTTTATCTTTGCAGTGTACAAATGCTCTCAAACATACCAAATTAGTGACAGTATCAGCTCTCACATAAAGTAGTTCGCAGAATTATGACATAAAATAGTGAATTTTGTTGGGATCTAGATGAAATATCACTATGTATTGCTAGTTACACTGCTGCATATACTTCTGCTATATAATGCCTTAACCTGGATTGGACCAATATACTACTGTTGTAAAGCATAACTTTCAACTATGTATTCAAATTACATTTGGTAGATGTAATGGCTAATACAGTTGCCCCAATTTGAATGAATAAATCCCCTGCACTAATTTGTAAATTTGTATGATTCTTTTTATAAGGTGACAGTACTTTTTATCACTGAATTTTTAAGTTTTTGCAAGGTAATAGCTCTTTGGATTAAATTAAAATACATAAATATTGAAACAACATAGAAGATGCTTGTAATGAACATAAAACAATTTTTGAAAGATTGGAGGGATGTTTCTGAGTAAAGACCTTCATGGACAGTTGTATGATTTTGCTTGTAAGATTTTGAAACAGAGATATGAGAAAGACTGAATGAGGTGTTATTGTTTAAAGCTGAAACAGTTGTTCACCAAATTAATTTGTTTTATTTTTGCTGTTTCCAGGGTGCTGTTGCTGTCTCATTTACATTCTTTGGAACATCCTTCCTGTTCATTGTCTCTCATTTTACATGTGAGTATGAAAGTATAGAATCATTTAAGAAGCATTCTCATGAAAGCTTTAAGGACAAGCTGTTTCCCCCAACTCTGTGTAAAGACTTAACCAAAGCTATGAAAGCTCTCCTTACAGTTGTACAAGTACCTCTAGTGATGCGTAGGACAGGATGTAGATTTACTTTTCAGGTGTTTTTGGGAAAAGTTGCCTCCCCCTTAAAAAGTTTGCAGGGGCTATCTTCTGGTTCCACAGAGGCTGTTGTAATTCATTTATAAACAACTATTTATGAAAGGGGAGGAGGGCAATTTTCATAACATTTGACATTCTCCCCCCCCCCCCCTTTGCTCAACATGTACTTTTTGGGTGATTTTAGCTGCTTCAAGTTCAACCTGCCTTTCTCCCTGTTTCTTTTGAACCCTGGTCCAGAAGCCCCGTGATAGTACTTCATAGATAAACAAAGGAATCATAAGGGTTCAACTGACAAGCTGTTGGAGTATCAAATGTGTCTTGGGATATTGCCACTACGTTTTTGGTCATCAGGATTGGGAGAGACTTTTGGACCCAATAGAGCAGGGGTTCTCAAATAATGCAATTTGAGGGCCAAGTGACAACCTGGACTAAATATAGCCACAGTCTAATTGGAAAAGAACATTGAAAAGGGATCTGCTTCAAATTGTGGCTGTCATACAGTAACTTGTTATCAAACCAAGTTTTGTTGTGTCTTTTTCTTTGTGGACCTGGTCTTCACCAGGCTGGACTGAATCCTCTCCCAGGCTTTGTATGGAATATAAACCATCCTTTGAGAACTTACTTAATATATTTACATTTTATCTTCTTCTGCTTGTTGATTTTCAGAAAAATAGATTCAAGAAATGAATGCACATATTATGTCACTTGATGTTTAATTCTAAGGTTCATAGCCAAATGATTGATTGGGCACATGAAGATACTGTTTGGATGTATTTAGGGACTAAATATGTCAGCATGGGGAAGATGATATTTGAATTAGCCTCAAGAGCAAATTAATGCACACAAAAGATAAGATTTTATCTTATCTGGTATATAATTGGTTGTATTTTCTTAGAAAGGGTATGAAGGCCAATATGGCTTAATCATTTTGAAAGACATAAAGACCATTGCCAAAAAAAAAAAAATGAAGGCAGTGGCCTCAAGTGGCTGTCATTGGATTCCTGTAACCTGATGACATGAAACTGTAATAAAATCATTTTTTATTAACTGCCTTACTTTCTCCATTTTCTTTATTTTTTAGCTGGTGATGAAAACCTGTCTCAACGAGTCCAAGACTACTCCAAAATTATCCGATCCTTAGATCTTCCCATCAAAGTTCCTCCCACTAGAAAGTATAATGTGGACAAAGGTAAACTGCTCAAAGGGAGATGGCAGTGGCCCCAAGTTCATTTTCAAAAATTGATAATTCTTACAAATCTACTGTTATTTTCGCTCACAAGTTACTTTCATCATGTTTTTGTATAAATACACTGAATACCAAGGAGTTTTTTCTGCATGGATTTAACAGATGAGTAACAAAAATAATGTCACATGATTGATAAGAGCCATTCCTGAATTAGGATTATGGGGCACACTAATTCAAATGGGGGGGGACTGTATTGTCCTTTAAATTGATTTAAATATTTTCAATAATTTTTTCTCAGTTTTGTTTGTGAGATATTTACTACTAAGAAGGATGTATAAATTGGATGATATTTTTCAGAAACTGAAATTTTAAGTAATGATAGAAATTGTTTCAATGCATAAGAGAAAAGAGAATTTTGTGGTGTTTAGATAAAAAGAACCACAGTTCTGATATGGTGAAGAAACAAGTAAGAAAATGAAAGAGGAATTTGAATACTTTCACTTCGTGATACATGTAATTTTATCATTTTATTCTTATCTCGTTTGTGTCTACAATCAGTATTTTAATAAAGCACAAGTTTCTAGCTTTCAGGACGCTTTTGTGTAAGAGATTTTAGGATGCAATGTGGAGAGTAAAGTGTTTATGTATAAGAGTGAATATTTGCATCAATCAGATCCTAAAAAATTGTTCCAAGAAAATTGTGGCATTTGTTTTACCCTTCCTGGCTGTTGTATTCCTTGATTTTCAGATGACATCACATCACGGTTTGATGCAGTATTCTGGTGTGGGGATTTCAATTTTCGTCTTATGGAAACAAAAGCAAAGATAGAGAATTGGGCCAAGCAACTTAAAGAGGGGAATGAAGTCGATTACAACATCTTACTACAGCATGACCAACTAAGGAAAACAATGACAAAAAGTAAGTCCTTACATGCCCAGTTCACCCCAAAATTTTCGCATGATACCTTTGGCCTGCTTTTTGATTCAGTTCTTCAATAGTATGGTTCACAGTACGTAAGCAAATTATCCTTGTTGCTTCGCTATTCTTGGTAACCTCATCAAAGCACTGTGTGCAAACTGTAAAGTGTGATTTGCCTTTAATGATATTATGTTTAAGGGCTGAAATATAACACTTGCCATATCATCCAAGTCTATGAGCAAACATTGCTTTGAGCAATCATTTTCTCTTTTTGAGCTTGTAGATTTGAGAACAAGATTTTATTTCTAATTGAACAATTCACTACATCAGGAAAAAAATCATGTCATAAAAGTTTTCTTAAAAGTGGTATTAAGACAATGGTATGGACTGTCATTCATCATTGAAATATAAATATAAAGGAAAAATATTATTGGAAAGCATACAGAATGTTTGTTTGCTATGGCAGGTACATCAAATGCAGTTGTTCATCTTCTGCATGTTACTTTCACTGGAACTACCCAAAAAACACTTTGGACTACCAAAATTTGCTTTAAATTTTCTGGTGGACATCCTGAAAAGTTTCTCAAAAATTAGGCCTGTAATTGTTTTTGAAAAGTTTTATCACCAAACTAAATGAATGACAAATATTGCCCCTGGTCAACAAAAACCTGTTTTAGAAGGAACAGCCAGTCCAGGGGGTCATAGTTGCATGCTGTAGAGGATGATGATGTACCTTCTTATGGAGCTTGTGCAGTTACATGGTTTCTAATGTGGCTTATATCATTGATTGAATAAATACATACTCCAGATATACACCTCACAGATAGTCATGCAACACCTGTCTGGGTAGAGAGTGAGCCAGTTGAGATAAAGCATCTTGCCCAAGGATACTGTAACCTATAAATGAACTAGGCAGAAATTCAACCTGCATTTTTTTTTTTTTTTTGATGATCTTTAGAAGCTAGTTATTCACCCATGCTTAATTTTAAAAGGAAGCCTGCTGCACTTTGACGAAAGCAACAGCTGTGAGAGACAATAAACAGGAAGTGGTGAAGGGATTTGTATAAAACGTTACTAAAATGTGGAAAAAATTTATTTTTGCATCGATGCAGGTGGCTCGTTTCTGTCTAGTATGTCATTATTTTAAACCTTGTATAATCCTCCTGTACTTTTTCATGTTTTAACCTGTTATAATTGGGGAAAATGAGGAAAATACTTAACTTTGAAAGCACATCTGCCCTGATTGAGTCAGTTTCCTAGTTTGTGTCTGTTTTGAAATAAATGAAAGGGCCATACATTGTGACCTTGGCAAAACTTGACCTTAATATAGAAAGATTGTTAAAATTGAAATGTCCAACACCCTGCATTGATTTTATTTACTGTTGCAGCTTCTTTTCAGTAAATGAGCAGTAGGCTGATGACAGGTTTTTTTTTTTTCTGGCTGTATAGTGTTCTGTGAAATCAAAGCAAGTTCACTTTGTGGAATGTTAAATTGAAAAGTTCATAAAGTAAATTAAACAAAAAGTCTTATGAAAGTCAAATTAAGTTTTGATATATTGGAGGGATACTTAGACTAAGCATTCTTTTAAAGTTCCATTCAATTTCCTGTTTGTGGTTCTTGAGATTAGCAGATAAAGTTATCATATTTCCAATCCACAGTGGACTTGTAGCAAGCATATGTGACATCATAACTGCTCTTTTGTAGTCATTGATTTGTTTTTCTTTAAATTTCACAACTAATTTTGTTCTCCATGATCTCATGTTCTGGTAATGTGAATGCATGGAAGTCATGGGGATTTTGAAAACTTAACATTTTCTATAGAGATATTTGATGTGATTGGGATTGCCTTGCAGTACAGAGCAGGGCACAGCAAGCAGCAGCAAGCATATTTGCATCATATGCACACAGCGTGACCATAGATACTACTGTGACACAATACACACTTGACGGGCAAAATGCCCAACAACCATACAGATGTGTGACCACGTGATGTCTGTGAAACGCCTCTATAGGAAAATCATATTCCTATCTCTTTCAGGGCCAAAAAAAATGGAGAAACAAAGAAAACAGAACATTTTTTCATGAATTTGAGGAGATGATATCACTATTACTTCCTTTAAGTTCACTGCAGGTTACAAATGTAGTGACTTTATTTGCTAATATCTTGCAAAAATTCATTAGAATCAAAAGAAAATTTTAACAGATGTGTAGATTTTGTTCCTCTGTCACATATCAAAGATGAGTTGTTGCTTTTTTTCCCTTTTTTTGGTGGGGGAGGGGGTGAAATGTTAGTAATTCTAGCCAAAAGTAGCATCAAGTATCCTTTCATCCAGTTTGCATTTTAATATCAGTGCTGTATCAAATGTGTCAGGGAAATTGAATGGATGTCTGGACAGGTGTTAAGGTATTAAGACTGACATTTTCATTGAAGAAAGTTAATATTTGTTTTCATGTATGGTGTCTTTTCTAGGTGAAGGGACTAAAACTGAGTATAAAGTTCAAGGTGAGGTCTGATTTAACATCTGACCCCCCCCCTCTCCTTTACCCCTGTAAATAACTTCATAATAAAGAAAATAACTTGCAGTTGCTGTAGCATCCTTTGCATGTTGCTTGCCTCCTCTTTTGCTTCATCATGTAAAATGTAACCTTTCCTGAAAAATATATTGCTGAAGATGTATTAAGATATGTAAGACCTAGGCACCTTGATAAAATAGTCAAATTGCTGCAGCTTCCTCAGCCAAGCTGCAGCAGCTGCAGTCATGCTGTGTTACTTCAGTTATAACAATAGCAAGATTACTTAAATCCTGCTCTTATCATACATGAAGCAACTGAAGCAACATGGACTGTAGCTCTTGTAGCTTAGCTGAGGAAGCTGCAGCCTGAGCTTTTGACATGGGGCCAGAGCTGCACATTGTATTTTGTGATAAAAGTTTCCCAAATTCTACACAGAGAATATCTGCTCATCTTATCATAAACCTTGGTATTTTATGTTTTTTCCCTCAAAATCAAGCATTCTTAAGTACATTATGATATGAAAAGCCTTCAAGAAATCATACTTGTAAATTCAGTAGCTCAGGTACTTGAAAGTTGTTTAAATACTGTACCTAGAACAGTAAAGAATGCAATTGAGGTAGAAGTTTTGTAAAAGAGTGCTTGCATTACGCGTTTGCATTTACTCAGCTTTTAAGTTAAGAGTAATTTGCAATTCATAGGGTTGCTTGAATTAATGTTTTATTAAATAGTGTGTAAAGATGTCATTAACACCTGCATGCAAGAAATTTGTACAATAATTTTCTAAGTTTTCCCCTGGAATTCTTGTAAATTCAATATATTTTGAAATTCAGATAGGCTGCTTAAATTGAACATTTTACAAAATGTTTAATTTGCTAATGTGTCACTAACCTCAGCATGCAAAAACCATTTAATTTCATGTCTTAATCCTGATTTTCTGATTAAGTGTAACACTAAACTGAAACTCAAATTTACCAATGTACGTTGGTTCAAAGTTAACAATTGTTTTTGCAACATTTTAAGGATTTTTAAATATTTTGTGTAACAATTAACCATAAGTGTTATTTAATAGATGGAATGCAATCCACATGCAAGTTAATGAATTCTCTCAGTCTTTGATAGTAACTATATCAGGATTGCAACCACAGTAAGCAATGACGAGTGGGTCAGCCCACTAAAACTGATGCTCAGCTATGTAGTCAAAGTAAAGCAGGCAGCCCAAATACAAAGTTATACCAAAACAAGAGAAAAATTGCTATTTGCTCAACTTTGATTAACTTTGATTAACTTTTAACACCTTTGAGTATACCATTTCACAAAACTAAAGCTGCAGATTTTGAATCTGTCACAGTGCTTTCATCCTGGGTCCACCAGAGAGGGTCCTTGGTTTCCTAGCCATTATTGTTGTGCTTTGGTAATATTGGTAGGTCATCCTGTTATGAGAGCCTACCAATAACCCTGGTAGTTACCACTGGTACCAGATTAACATGTGTAACTGTGGGTCAGCACTCAACAGTGCTTTGCTTTTCCCAGATTAGGGGCCAAAAATTTTGACAAACTTTACTGGGAAAGTGATGTAATATTTGAATTTTTTGTCACCCACACCAATGACCAGGAAATAGAAGTAATTTCACTGAACATGCTGCATTTCTTTCATAGGTGGGAGAGGGAGGTAGGAATTGTCGGACCATATGAAGGGTGGATGGTTCTCTGGGCTAAAGCTTTGGTCAGCAACTTACACAGAAGAAAGAACACATATCCATATATGTGAAATGTTCACTTAAAATGCTTGACTGTTACTACCTCCCTCCTGCCTCTTACTAATATTGCAGCTTTGCAGACCTTACCAGCAAATTTAAAAGTTTCTCGCCATTCCAGTGTACTCTCCTACAAGAATGCTGTAATACTGATCTGTGTTTAATCTAGGAATAATCTGAAATAGTTATGTCTTCCACCAACTGTGGTGGTTACTCCCAACAAGTTTGGTGATTACTCTCACCAAGTTTTGATCATACTGTTACAGTGTTCTCACGGTAGAAAAGAAGGTATAAAAACATGCATGACAACAAAAGATGCTTGGCTTTCAGCTTATATTTGCTATGACCAATTATCCACCCAATCCTCAAATGATATGCCAAATTAGATATTGTATTAGATGCATCAAGATTTGCTCCTGAAAACCGTGAACTGGTAGCATTGTATTAACTTTGAAATGTGCATGATGTAATTTCAGGAGCTTGTTCTGTTGTCCCCAGAGTGAATTTAGCCTCTGCCCCATATATTGGATGCATCCAAAATTTGCTCCTGAATACAGTAAACCGGGGAACAACGTATTAACTTTTGAGTGTATATGATGCAATTTTAGGAGCTTGTTTGTTGTCCCCGTTTTGAATTTGCGCTCCCCCCTATTTATTGGTATTTTGTAAGGAACCGAAAGTAAATCTATCCATGAATTAAAAAATATCACCTGAAATTGCTAAGGAATCACCTGAAATGGGTTTCAAGGCTCACTTGTTAATTTCTAAATAGCTCCTGAAAATGTTAAAGTATTTGGAACTGTCTATATAACCTACAGGATGTTTCTTAAAATAACTTTAAAACAGTTTTGCATTTAGTTTGTAGCAATTTCACAGCATGCTTAAGCAAAGTGGGGCATAATACAAGATGAGTTATATCTGGAACATAGAAACTATACAGCAAAAATGTTGGGATTATTTTAACAAGTAAGATTTTTTTTCCTTTCATAGATTCAATATTTAAGGGATTCCAGGAAGGAGAAATCAGTTTCCTTCCCACTTATAAGTTTGATCCTGGTGAAGATGTCTACGATACCAGTTCAAAGGCTAGGATACCATCATACACAGTAAGTTGGTAGTTGAGTTCATTGTCTTTCTTCTTAGATATTCACACATTTTGCTATAAACTTTTTTAAGATCTTTTGCTGTCCAATTAGTAGTAAAATTTTGGCATTTTAATCATGGTTTCATTTTATGATGCATCATAATTTGAAATTTTAGTATAAGGTATTGAAATTTTTGTGTATTTAATTTTCATGTTTGATTTAATTTGTTGAGATGGTTTAAGTCACCTGATATAGAGTTTTAATTTGTGAGATTGACATTTGTGGTTGCTTGGTGCTTTAAAAAAGAGTCCCTCAAAGCTGGAATTCAAGTTCAGAATCAAGACAGGAAGAAATATTTGTGTCACATGTTTCTTCCTAAGTATGTGAAATACTTTTCTTGGCAGGATCGTGTACTGTTTAAACCACGTAAAGCTGATGAGACCACCATTCTGCATTATAACTCATGTCAGACAATCAAGTGTTCAGATCATCGCCCAGTGTATGGAATATATGAAGTCAAGATTCGTCCTGGCAGAGATGAGTAAGAAAGTTTTATCTTTTTTGAAATCAATTGAGTGGAAATTGTAAAAATGCTTTGGAACAAAATGATTGGTGTAAACACAACTTACATGTTAAGGCAAAGTGCTGATTGGTTTAAACACAACTTACATTTTAAGGCAAAGTGGTCACTGAAATAATCAGTTGTGATGACATAACTGAGATAACAGTGAAGCCAGTCAAGACCTGATTTAAACGGTTACACTTCTATGTTCCAATGTCTCAATGTTTTAACACACATAATCCTTGTACTCCAATCCTCACTTAACCTTTATCCTAACACGGACCTCAGTCTAGATCTGTCGCAATATAGAGACGTTGCCATTGAAACAAAGAGACATCAGAACAAAGAGCAGTCCCCATTTAATCAACATCATCAGAAATTAAATGGCACGAAGTCATAAATAAAAAAATCCCAAATGTGAATGTATTTAAATTTGTTTTATGTAGGAATGTTCTTTCTAAGACTTTACAAAATTAGTGACAGTGTTTGCTTGTCAGATGTTTTAGAATATTCTGTTATGTTTATTTTTTTCTTTTTTATGTATGTTTTTTTTAAACAGTATTTACCCTGGCAGTCCAAGCTTTGCCAAAGATGTATTTGCAGAAGGTGAGAATTATTTGAAATCATTTTTGTTTTTCAAAT
>WURT03176574.1:0-10353 GCA_009936505.3 Holothuria glaberrima | reverse complement strand
AGAACATTCAATCTTTCAACTCATGAAATTATTCATACTATTGCACTCATAAACATTCATTATTTGTATATTATTTACTTTTCAGATCTTACAGCTACCACGTAATCCTTAGCAAAGTTAAGTATTGAGGATACTCATATTGAATATTGGCAAAATTGAAGTCACTCAGTGAATTAGTTTTCAAATTTCCTGTAAAATGATCTTACTGAGGCTCACATATGGTAGCTTTATATACGTGCAACAGTATTGATAATTTTCCTAACAGTGGTGTTTCAGAATCCTTACTTCAGTGGCCAATCTTTGCCACTTACATCTTATAGCACTATGTACAATCGAGCATCAATTACATTCCTTTTACAGACAAAATAAAAAATATGATTGATTTTTGTAGTTAAAAATTATTATAATCAATTGTATATGTAACTTGAATAAACACTAATATTTTTCTCTTCTTTTCTTTTTTACATGGAATGTTAAACCACAGTGTAGAACCAAGCATCAATTATATTTTTATAAAGGCAAAATAAAATTATAAAATTGAATTTTGTAGGAAAAAATTCTAATCAATTTTACATGCACTTGCATGAGCAGTAATAGTTTTCTCTTCGTTTCTTTTTTAGATGTCATGTTAAGCAATAATCCAGCCATACAAGACACCTTTTGGAGCAACTGTTATTGCAATGGGACCACCGACAGAATTTTTAAAGTAGCAATGGTAAAAAGAGACTTTGATGGTATTGGGTTTAGCATCACTGAAAAAGAAGTGAGGGCATCACTCTACAATTCCAATGATAGGACCTTCGTTAAAGGAGGTAGCAGTATTGCAGTAGAAAGAACTGGCTGCGGTGTCCCTCAAAGGTTTTATGGCACACAAGTATGCATCTTACATATTTTTTTAAAACTTCAGTTTTCATCTACTCATCCCCTTGTAATGACGGAAGAAATGATGCAATGGTGACATTTGTGTTAATGTGCTCATATAGCACAAGCCTGAAATCTTTGCTTCTAAGCGGAAGTCAGCATTATTCATATCATCTCGTGTTTTTAATTTCCACTTTTTTAGAAGAACGAACCAAGAAAGATGCACTTCTCTGCATTTGTATATCCTTGTACATTTCGTGACGTTAACAAATGTCTGGGTGTCAAATTTTAATATTTCTGCGCCCTTTTAATCATAGTAATTCTCTCGCCTTGCCTGATCCCTTCCCAACCTACCAAGAACGCCTTGCAATGCTTGCATTCGATGAGTTTCAGCTTTTTCCTCTCTTTTTAAAGGACCTTACTCACACCCCTGTTATAGGTATGTATAACTCAAGTCTGTTTGCCAATAAACCAACAACGTAAGAGACTCTCCATTAATCTTGAAAACTTCTTTGAAATTTCTTAGTGAGTACCACCCACCGTCAAGAGTCATTTGAAATAGACATAAATCTAACTTGGAAACTTTTTGAAGTAAATAACTAAAATATTTCTGTTTGAAACATATTTTCATACATTTAGATCATTTTTTTCTTTTAAGGATGAAAGCCCAGAACAGTAAATGTAGCTGGACGCACCACCCATGTGAGAGGCCTAACATTAGAAGATCAAACATCAACAATCAAAATGTCTCTCTGGAAAAAAAACACAATCTGAGATGCCTTTTTAAATTGGAGATTACATATTAGACTCCAATCTCAGCATTACGAAGTTCATCAATGCAGCGATTACCGGTGCTACTTCGAGAACTGTCATCCAGGGTAATGACCACAAATCCCTCTCCCTACAGTTCATTTCCTTTGTAGGTATGTGATATACCCTTAAACTTGTCCCAATTCCTCTCACCTAATTCCTCAGTTTCTTCTTCCAAAGTACTTGTTCAATATTAAAGTTTGATTGCACAGGGAAAAGAATGAAAGAATGTGTAATTTGCTTTGAAAAGCCCCTCAGGTCAAAAAAGTTTCCTCAAAAAAGTATTTCAGGACCCCCTTTCCTTCTGAATTCTCCAATGTTTCAACAATCATCTATTGATGTAGTAACTCTTATATCAATCACTGTCACTAAGGTATGATACAATGGCAAAGCAAACAAAAAGTATCGAAAGACACCAACCAATTTTCCTTTTCAAGTTACAAAACCACGACTTTTAGACACATCTCGAATTCCAAGAACAAATTAAAAATCAAAGAAATTTACTCATTTTTCCACGTGTGCTGTTATCAATGTAAGTTTCGGCTCCAAACAACACAAACTAAACCCACTTATGTCATTATTTTTCAAACAATATTCAGATTTTACGATTGTGATGAAAAATCAAGATCACGGTCAAGGTGGTCTGTGTGTATGTTTGTGTGCATGCCCAAATGATTGTGCCTTTGTGCATTTATATGTATTCTCAAGAGGATCGAGTAACAGAGAGAGCCATCATAATTGACATGTGGATAGAAGTCTCGACTATACCATGGTTAGCTTGCTGTAAAACAAAGGTCCAGACGGTTTCGGTTGGAAGCCAATTTCAGGTGTACATACAGTCTAATTCTGCTGAAATTAAGACTGTGCACTGAGACTTTTGGTTAATTGCGACCACAAAACCAATTTCCCGTTTTTCTTTAACGACATGCACTGCAAGCACCATCAGATGTACAAGAACTGACAATTTATGGAGTTACTCCAGATGGGGGACGAACTTAGACTGTTACTATCAAATGCAGCGCACACCTTTATTGTTAAACGTTCTATTACACCACAGTATCTGAACATTGATAGTGAGGATTTTCTTAGTGAAATCCTAAAATACCTCCCAAGAAAGATGAAGGCAAAGGAGCATGAAGAGTAAATCGTGGCAATCGTTTAAAACGAGACTCTAAATACACTGCAAATGCACCATTCATTTTGTTATCCTCAAAGTTGAGTTTAATGCAAGAAATGACGGTTTAAATCACTTTTGCCTACCCTTGGGCATTGCTGACTTTACCAATCTGAATATTTTTTAATACGGTGTAACATATACACCACATATTTAAACAGCATTGCATATGTAATTAGCTCAAATAAGTCATTTTCAAATTTCAATCTTTAATATACCTTCATGTTTGCACATGTCCATCAAATTGAACCGAAAGCACTTGTTTATTCTATATTTTTACAACTTTGTTTTCGGTTGAAGTGTAAATAGATGAATTTTGGAAGGAATTCGGAAACAGTCAAATTTGATTTGACTCAGTTCCGAAAATTCAGGGTTTTATCGAAAAAAAGTCCGTCGGCACCGCAGGTTTGAATGTCAAAACAAAGTTGAATTTGCCAAGTACTAAGATAATTCAACACTGTAAGAAAACCGTTCTGAATACGGTCAGGTGTTCGCAAAGGTTTGAGCAGGTCTAGAAGCGACTATACTTCGGCGAGGCTACAGTACGTAACAGGCTCACTTCCCCCTACTGAAGTGTGTGCATAAGATGCGCGAAAAAGGCTACTAACCGACCGAGATAATAACTAACATACAAGTGTTTACCGGCTTAGCCAATAATTTACACATGAAATCAAGATACGTCAAATTGGGAGGCGTATATTCGAAATATTCGTAACGATTTAGTGTCTACCATTGCGCCATACGTAGCCCACACTGTTTTGTCCTTGAGCAACAAAGGCACCACAGTACAGCGAACGACCAATATATCCATATCATAGCAACCTTGTGCCATCATTAATTTCAGAAAGCTGGCATTTATCAAACCGCTTAGACCAGGCGCGTAGCTACGGGGGAGGGGGGCTTGGGGCCGTGCTCCCCCTGAAAGCCTCGCGCCCCCTAGTCGCCCCACTGAGATTCAGGCTCTTGAAAAAAAGTCGGCTATACCTTTTCACCTTTTGCCTCACTCAAATTATTATATTTGGTGCAGCTAATTGGACCTACTCCATCTCATATTTTCGGGAAGAATAAGGGAAAGGAACCCGACTGATTTTCATTGCAAAATTTCGGCGCACTTTGCGCGCATTTTTCACCTTACACACCCCATATTCATGACAATTTTTTGGCAATAATACATTTATTGTAACCAAAGCACTTTTACGACAAAAGTACATCTTCGACCTCTGCAGGGACCTAGCATCAGTAGAGAATCTTAGAGCAATATAATAGCACAAGTAGCGTACGCAGTAACATTCGTAGCATGTACTATTTAAGTTTAAGTTTAAGTTTAAGGTTTGAGGGTCAGGAAGCCAATTGGCTCATTAACAACCCTATACCAGAATGTAGTTACACAGTTTTTACGAGAACCATGCCACAGCCAAAATATCACAAAATAATGATAATTTCTTAGCATGGGCTAATTAATTGAAGGATTTGACATTTTGCATCTAAGTTACCCTAACTTAACAATTTTATCCAGGGGGAGGGAGTTAGACAACACACCTTTCCTTTACAGTCAATCAAAAGAAAACATTCAAGTAATTGCAAAAGCTTTCCAATATATGATCGGTTCGGAAATTTATTAAAAATAGCACCATTTTGCGTTTAAGCCATCTTAAATGAGCAAAATTTACTCAAAGAGGAGGGGGACACCCCTCACTTTAGACCCCTTCCCGGGACATCACCTACACAAGGTGACAAAAAAAGGATTTGCTTCAGGTTCAAACTACTTCCGATGCGAAATATACACATTTAACAGCTTTCTGGGTGTATTTGGGGTGGACTTACAGCATCATCTTCTATAGTGCCCCCATCTCAAACCTCTGCGCGACGTCACTGTGCAGATTTGCCTAAAAGTGTCAATGCCGGTGTCAAACTCACAACAGAGTCAAAATTTTTCAAATTGACTTACCACACTGTTTTTTTTTTTGTCTATTTCAATAAACTATTTCATGATCATATCAAGACATGAGTTCTCACAAAAAAGGACGTTTAAAGAACTTTAGTGCAACTTGCAAGGCCTGGGAAGTGTCATTTCCGGCGATCTAGGAGGCCTTTTCAGCTAAAATTTTCTGGTACGCTGCGCTCCAACCGATGGTGACGCTCCGCTTAGATAGTAACAAGGCGCCTTCCCATGAAATGGTCAAGCCCCCCCCAGTGCCCCTACTAAAATAATCCTGGCTACGCCACTGGCTTAGACACCGACATAAGGGGTGAAGATTGGGGCATGGTAGGGCACAGACGGCCTGAGTAAAGTGCATAGTGAGCCAAGGGTCTAACAACATGACACTGCTCTTTACTAAGGACAAGATGGCACCGGGCAAAGACATAAAGGATTAGATACAATGTTGGTACTGCAGCTGGCATTGAAGGGAAAGTCTAATAAGCTCTGTTTGAGCCATTCAAAAACTTCCCTTCACCCAAAGCCCACTGGAAGCATATGCATGGCCAGTCTATTAGTTCAGGCCCAAGGGAAGGGAGGGATTTTACGGAATTCAGTAAGGGCTCTTCGGCTGAAGTTGCTCACCTCCGATGGGTAACCAAAACAGTCACTTAGCTAGCCTACATGGCCTCGGGATGGCCTGGGAACCATGAAGCGTTTTTCCCAGTGCCTAATTGAGATTGAAATGTGTATGAGTTAAAATGTTTTAAGTAGGGGACCAATCTATTCCAATTTATCTAATTCTTACTTCCAACAAGCCAGTAACATAAATGGGGGTCAGTGTCTGGAGAGCATAAGGATTGCATTTGTCACAACCCAACCTGCAGATGTCACAACATTTGATTCTATACAAACCATCATTGTAATTAAGCTGCAGAGCATTCGATCTTACGCCACATGTGCCCGATTAGCCTTTAATGGTACCAGAGGCCAATATTGATCATGTCATAGGCAATGAAGTCTCATCTTCTGCAATATTGTAAGCTGTGTAGCTAGCACTGTCCCCATAGTGATATTTTTTTCAAGGAAACATTCAGAAATAACCATGTTCACACTAGGCACTGAAATGTTTAGTTTAGTTTAACATTGAATTGGGTCAGTAAGCCAACGGGCTCATTGAGGATCCTGTACCAGAATAATTGAAACATACTGTTTGTACAACATGCCATCCTTTCACAGTACATAAAACATGATCTGCAATTTGCAAAGGCACATTTTAAACCATGCTGCATGCATTTAATTTAATTTTGCACAATGCACCGTACGATTATAAAGCTCATTCTTTTCTATATCTCTGAAATTTTTGATTGAATTGATTACTGTATATCCTTCTTCACGTATCATCCAGTCTCAGTGTACAGTACAAACTCTCAACGAGATGGAAGCCTGAGGCTGGTCCAATTTAAAAGAAAGTAAAAAAAAAAAATATGCAAAATTCTACCTTGCAAAACCGTTCATTGTAGACATTCTGTTCTTAGGCTTATAGTATTATAGGTACCAATGGTTGGCTAAACGTCCCAATAGCTCGATTATGACACTTTTATTCTCACGTTATCCTGAATACGGTCAGGTGTTTGCAAAATTTGAAGGCAGTCGAAAAATCCTCCCAAAAGTGAGCATGTTTTTAAAGTCATATTTCACTACAAAATTGCGAAAGTTACGATACTTAATAATGTTTGACGTAAAGATAAGGTACACAGACCTAAAATTACTGAGAGAATGAGATCAAGAAACGCCCCTAGTGCGTTATTCAGAAGATTGAAGTTCCCCCAGCGTGATAGGTACCTATTCTGCGAAACTCGCAATTTTTCCGTGAGCGGGAGCATCCATTTCAGAGAATGACGTCACAAGCCTCATTAGTGGTGGTCTCTAGGAATGGCTGCATACTCTTCCTGATTCTGTAATATACTGAAGTTGACTGTATGTGACCATTTACTTGCTAAACTGTGCGCCAACAATAATGCTGCCTCTGCAAATTAATAAAACTTTCATTTTTGCTGACTCGACTGGAATTAGCTTCTAGTCCGAATCCAGCTGAGCCCATTCCGGGCTAATTCCGATTCCATGACCTCCCATTTTGGGTCAATTCCGAGTCCTGCAAAAAAAAAAAAAAATCGAGTCCGGAATCGAGTCTAAATCCGGATTCTGGTGTTAAAGCTCCACAATTCTGATTTCTCTCTTTCATTCAGATAAGGTAATTTCTGGTCAGGAGTCTTCAACGCATCGGAATTTTGCAATTTAATACACACGTCAGAAACATTAGCCTTAACCTCATCATTACCGAGTTCATGATCAGCATTGGCAATATACACTGAATCCAGTGTAACATTAGCATTAAGGTTCTCATTAGGCTTAAGAACGTCACCACCTACTTTGTCATAGTATTTCTTGATAACGTTAATGTAACATACTCTTCGATTTTCGCTTACCAGGTGTCAAAACAATATAGTCTGCGTCACTGACCTCTCTTTCAATGACATAAGGTTCTTGAAAGAGAGCTTGAAGAGGCTGACCATGAACAGGCAAAAATACCAGCACCTTATCCCCGGGCCTGAATTCTCTTTCTTCATTGGTCTTTTCAAGCCACGCTTTTATCCTTTTCTGAGAATGCTTCAGGTTTTGTTGAGCAACTTCACATGATAGATGGAGACGACCTTTGAAGCGCGACACATAACCAAGAAGATTAACGTCTTCACCTAAATCTGATAGCCGCTTTTCCTTCAACATTTTCAATGGTCGACGAACCGTGTGTCCAACCACAACTTCAAATGGACTGAACGGAAAGTGACTCTTGCATAGAGTCCATAGCAGCAACAATTAAAATTAAATACCTTCAACCCAGTCTCTCTCATTGTCATAGCAATAGGTCTTTATCATGTTTTTCAATGTTTGGTGAAAACGCTCTAAAGCTCCTTGGCTTTCAGGATGATAAGCAGAAGACTTTATTTGGTCTATCCCAAACTCATACATCATCTGCTGAAATACTGTTGACATAAAATTAGACTCTTGATCAGACTGGATCTTATAGGCAACTCGATCAATGTGAAAGTTTAAGTATAGTCAGTACACGATTTTAGAAGATAACTCGAATTTAAAGGGCCAAGATAGGAGCTACATGTATTCACATAAAGAGGATGGGTTTGCTGACAAAATAAATTTGATTTTGATGTTACTCATCTTTCAGCAGAACAGAAAGAAAGGTTTATAAGTCTTTTACTTAAGTATGTATATATTTTCAGCTACGTGTCAGGCCGGGCCGGATTAAGCTTGTGGGGGACCGGGGTCAGAATAATTTGGGGAGCCCTTTCACGATTAGGCCCACTATCTAAGCGGAGCGCCACCATAGGTTGGCGCGTAGCGTGCAAGAAACTTTTCGCCAAAAATGCTTCCTAGATCGCTAGAAATGGCACTTCCCAGGCCTTGCAAGCTGCATCCAAATTTTTCAATTTTGAAATCTCATGTTCTGAAAATTAACTATTTTGAAGCATTTTATATGTAATGTTTTTACTTTTACGGTTTTTTTTTTGTAATGCCCCTCTAGGAATCATTATTCCGTTTTCCATATGAGAAACACATTAACGCAAACTCCCCCCCCCCCTTCCCAGTGTCTAATGTGGAAAATAGATTTACTTATGTTTCAGTTAAACCCATCATAGAATGGGCTTTCTTCTCGCTTTGACTTTAGCAAACTGACCGATGATGACATTGACGTCGATGGTTTTTAACACGTCGGGTTCCACAGCAAGATGCTGCAGTGCTGCGGTTGATGAGAAAAGAGATCCCATAATCCTGAAGGTTCCAAGGCGTAGATACGACCCCCACATTAATAAAGTGTCTGTTGTAAATTACTGCTAGTAGCTTACTACATAATTTATCACACTAATACAAGGGATGGAATAAACTAGGTGTAATAAATGTTCTAACCTATTGGAATTCGATTTGCATAATGTGCACGTGACATGTCATGTCAATTTAATTCATCGGATTGAACGGTGGCTTTAAATTTTACCTAAGCAGTGAAGAGAATGGACATATCATAACGTAACAAGTTTGTTAAGGGCAAAGGAGGGCAAAAGCCCCATAAGATGCCTTGTGAAAAACCAGACCCAAATCAAAACCCAAACCAAACCAAAAAACCCGTACAAAAACCTACATACCACAGTCACAGTCAAAATGCCACAATCACATTAAAACTCGTCAGTGGTTATCTTGAAGCAATTGACTGAAGTGGAATTAACAACCCACTCAGGCAGACTGCTCCACTCATTGACAACTCTATGAGAGAAGCTGAAATTTCTGATGTCAAGCATAGAGAAATGCTTCACCAGCTTCATGGCCACGAACACGGGAATCAGCACAAACCTCTAAGTTGTTACAATTATAAAGAGAATTCCTACCAGAAAGGAATTTGAAAACCTGCAGCATGTCCCCCTAATCCTTCTTCACTCGAGAGTAGTAAGTCACAGACATTTGAGTCTATCATGATAATTGGGAGATTATCACATGATCGGTGGTTGATAACTAGAACGTCATCTAAATATCTGAATGCCAGTCGTTTGTTCTGTGCAAAACCGATAAAATTCACATTAATTTTGTAAACACTGAATTCATGGAGTTTGTGGGGTCACGTGTATGACAAGTTATGCAAATGCCGTAAAATAAAGACCATGCATTCTTATAGACCCCATGTATTTATGGAATGATAACTCTTGTTCTGTATGGAGTTCCGAACAAAGGTCCGTATTTTACATGTTGACTATCGACTGACGGACGGTAAAGCACCTTATGCCTCCATTTTTTGACACCCAAATGTGGGGCCCCCAAATGTGGGGCCCCTAAATGTGGGGGCCTGAGGCCTGGGATCAGATTGATCCCGTTGAAAATCCGGCGCTGGTGCCAGGGCGCACCAATCTAGTAACTCATAAAATCAACACAAGTGAAGCTCCTCCCATTGAGCAAGCCGCTTACAGGTCTTCCCCTCCTAGTATGAAGGAAGAACCACAAAACCAAGTTGATAAGCTCTTAGAGAATGATATTATCGAAGAAAGCTGTTGACCTTGGGGTGCCCCTGTAGTCCTAATTAAGAAGAAAGATAACTCATATCGGTTTTGTATTGATTATTGAAAGTTAAATCAAATCAGGGTTAAAGATTCACACCCTCTTCCAAAAACAGACGATATTTTGGACTCCCTTTCAGGGTCAAAATTATTTTCCACTATAGATTTGTCCAGTGGCTACTGGCAAATAATAGGCATGGACTCAGACAGCAAAGAGAAAACTGGAAAACTCTGGAAGTAGTTTTTAGCGTTTAATGGAACTAGTTCTCAAGGGTATGCACTGGAAAATAACACTCGTCGCACTAGTAACTGAGAAAAGAACAGGTATGACCCATATTCTGAAGCTTTTCTGATGTCACTCAAAATTATCTGTTCATTCACAGACTAAGAACATGGCAACAACAGACATTCCACAGTTTTCATGGTACTGCATTATTCATGAGATCTCATTACTGTCAAGCTGCCAAAACTGT
>WURT03176564.1:0-10353 GCA_009936505.3 Holothuria glaberrima | reverse complement strand
GATGGTAAAACTAGCTCAAAACCATTCTGCTCTGCAGCTGCTACCTCATCATCACCATCATCATCATCATCATCATCTTCTTCTGTATTCTCCTCAGCATCATCTTCATCGTCTGCAGTGTCCCCTTCTTCATAGTCTGGGTAACTGCTCCTGAACACCGACCAAAAAATTGTCTTTAGAACATTTTACCAACAAAGTGGTATGAATGCTTGCTAATTCATTCATTTGAAAATTTGACCAGCAAATATTTATCGTGAGTTACAAAGCAGTAAATTTTTTTCTGTGGGAAACTTATTTCTTGGAGTAAAATTGCCCCTCCAGGCTGCTACCCAATTTATTCATTACAAATCCTTATACACATCTAAATTATGGTTTTCAAAATAAAAATTATTACTATACACAGAAACTGACCTACTTTTAAGACAGAGACACTCACTGCCCACATACATTTGAAAGATCTAGAAGTTTGGTTCACGAGTGGCAGCCAAGAGGCCATTTGTTTCCTCCAATGTGCACAAAAATGGCCAATTGAAGACTGAGAAAAGCTCAAAAAGTTTATAAAACAGCACCTTACTGAAGTTCTGGTTAGTTAAGTAAATTTAATGTAAAATCTGCCCTCAGCCAGAAACATTTGACTGCCAAGGTTCCAGAAAGTGTAAATCAACATTTAGCTGCTGGCACTTTTACAATAATCCTATCAAATACATATAGTTCCAGATCAATTAAACAGTTAAAGAGAAGCCATATTCTCAAGATCGAGCACTTGAAAATATGTGAAAGGGGCTTATTGAGTTGGTTCACAAAATTCATGATTTTATTTCACACCTGTTGAGGTTCACTCACATCTTGATGGTAAATGATTGTACTAGGAAATTCTGCACATCTGATTGACAACTGAAGTAGCAATAATAGGGTCATTAATGACTAAAATCATTTATTACAAATTCCTGACCAGACACTTTTTAACATTCGGTAGTAATCATATGCAATCCCTGTCCACCAAAACTACAATTACTCTCATTCTGGGTATCTATAGGAAAAGATACAAGAGTAATGAGGCTAATTAGAAGCACTGTCATGCAATGATTTCCTTCAAACACATCACAAAAACAGGCAATTTCAAGTCAATGAGTCCCTTTAAATGAAATTACCTGAAGTCATAGAAATCTGAATATTCATAAGCAGCATCGCCTTCATATTGAATCTTGCAGTGACCCTTGTCCCTCATATGCATCTGTGCTGCTCCAACAGAGAAGAATGTCTTGCCCTTGTCATTACACCATAAACACATCAGACCTGTCCCAACCTTTTCACCTGAGGACACAGAATACAACAGTTTTACTTTTTGTGACTTTGATCATCACAACAGGATCTCTACACTGAAAATTCTCACTAAGTTGGTGTAAGTACACTATTTAAAAACATTTTAGACGCACAAAAAACCAGAGTTGTAACCAAGTCACTCTTTTCTCGGCAAGTCGAGTCAACTACAGCTATTTTAGGGACTTGAGTCAACTACAACTATTTTAGAGACTCAAGTCTCTGTGTTATTTCAATAGGGGAAATTCCCCAGAATTTTTCAAGTCAGGTAGTGGTGAAAGGTTCTGACTCAAGTCACGACTTGATCACAACTCTACAAAACACAGCAACTGCAGAACCTACATCAACAAGAATAATAATATTCTGTTATTAATATTATGTTTCATCACTGAATTATCAAAATGATTCACAAATTTTACAACTGGTCACACGGAAACAAGCAACTGACGGCACATCTTGACCAAGACGACAATGTAATGAAACAGATAGGAATTAAACCAACTATCCTTGGATCATATGTCTGATGCCTTAGCCAATAGTCCCTTATGCTCTCAATTACAGCCTCAGGAATCTTCATTTGGCATATTTACAAACTTCTCTTAAACCATTTTAGCAACAGTTTTCTGAGTGGTGATATCTCTGGTACCTACCTTTGACAAACAGAAAACACAATACTTGCACATGTGATCAATAATCTGAAGTTTTTGGAGAATTACACATTTTAAGTGAAAAAATTCTAAATTATTTCCTGACTTTCCCCTGAAAAATTTTAACATTCCATGATAATCATTTCACCCTTTTTCTACTTGACTATCTTTTCACACTATTTGGATATATAAAACAAAATATTGTAGACAACTAATTCTTTGTTGAGGTCAACCAATTTCATCAAATTCTGTGACTTTTCCATGATTTGAGCCATTTTTTCACATTCCCTGACATTTCTCTCACTGGAAAAAGGAAAACTCATTTTCCAAGATTTTTTCTTGATTTCCAAATTGGTTGGGAACCCTGTCTTTGAACTGGACTCTTTAAATGTTTTGACAAGTTTGTTACCATACCTTTGAACAGTATTCCAAACTCCAACACTCATTTTTTTGGCCAAATTTTAACCTTCTAATTACACCAAAAGGCTTGTACATGTAGTCATGACCAGAGAATGGTATATATATATATTCATACTTACAAGTTTGTACTCACAGTAAAAGTTATACTTACCAAGATATTCAAATAATCCTTCTGGATGTATAAGATAGTCTATGTGTGGAATGAAGAGACTGTGTTCTACAGTCATGTGATCAACATTACCCTCCAGGGACTCTGAGACGTGACTACAAAAAAGACAGTTTGTGATGGGGATAGGTTCATCTTCAACATCTTCCCACTCCTCATCATCATCTGAAAGGTGAGATACAAGGAGAGACACAAGAGATTAGTGACGCTACGGCATTCTACTACTATAGAATAAACGTCTCACAGTCAGACTTTGAGCCAACACATTTTTTTTTTTGTCTTCTCCAAAACTATGTGAGGTCTTTCCCAGCCTCTCACTTGCTAGATAGATCTTTAGCAGAGGCCTATTCCAGGCAACTTAGTAAATAAAACTTAAATATTACCCAAATATCCCTAGCAACACAGCAGTTTTTCTCCCAAAAACACTTTTTTGTTTTGTTTTGTTTGCTTGTTTCCAATGTTTAGGAGTATCCAAGAACCAAGGTTAAGGAATGTATCACCCAGTACAGCATATGGTACCAAACTGAGCAATTTATGCAAGCATATAAAAAGAAGAACTGAATGGGCTCTCAAAGCTTAATAGCTATGGAATTTCAAATCATATCAGTAAACAGTTAAAGGAAGGGTTCAAGCAAAAATTTAGTTTTCATATGTGAAAAGAGGAACTAAATCTACACAATTTGGTGAAACTCAGATTCAAATCAGTTGTGTATTACTCGAGATATCAGCAAATGAAGTCACTACATTTATGACCCAAAGTGAGCTTGAGGCAAGCAGGGGTTACATCACTTCCTCACATTGATAAGGAATGTTTGTTTCCTTTGTTTTTTTTTTTTTTTTCAGTCTGTTGTGTTGACCTTGAAGTTAAGAGGGATAGGACCTCCCCATGGGGAATGTGAAGTTTGAACTTTTCCCATGCCTCTCATGCAATCACATTCTGACAACTTGGGATTGTTGAGGAGAAAACTGGTTGTAAAGTTTAAAGAAAAACATAAGACTGCTCATTAATGTGGGGGTATGACATCATATGTGCTTGCTTCAAATTCACTTGTGTTGAAAATGTGACAACTTAAACTGCTGATATCTTGAGAACCACACACTGGATTTCAATGGAAATTTCACCAGCTTGCTTAGAGTGAGTACCCTTTTCACATATCAAAAATTTGATGTGAGCTTAGACCTTACTTTTAACTGGCCTTGTTCTAAAAGGGTGTCTTTGGCCTTGGGAACTGCCATCTTGACTGAAGAACGAAGCATCACAATCTCTACACATATTGTAACATACTATCATAGTGCTCCCTGTAACAAATTGTTTACCCTGCTATAGATCAACAGCCTTATGGGGTGATATCATTCACAGCCCTATGATGACTGATGGAAGCGGCTACTTGAAAGGGGCTAACATGGGTGTGTACCAAACAGCAGCAGCTATCTAGCAGGTTATAGCAGTTTCCTGGTTGGAAGGCCGAGTTCTTGTTTCTTAAACAATTGTCACTTTGTGGGTATTTTAATGGACAACTCTGTTAAATTACAAGGGATGTTACTGTGCAGTAAGGCTTTTAGTAAATTTTGATTATTCAACTGAGCATGTTAACCTTCTTACTGTCACTATGAAATGTGCAACTTCCTCAATATTGACAATTCAACCACTAGGGAGGAGAGATGTTTCAAATAAAACAAGTTAGCATCACTTCTCAAAGACCTACTACAAAGAAATGGGGTGTAGTGAGTTGACTGAAGATTGTTTGAAGGCTAGATATACTCTAAAAAGCAGAATATGTATCCTACATACAGCTTCAATCCCTCCGCAGGTCAAAGTAAGGTGGGTTTTTCATCCAAGAGCAATCTACTGTACAGTTTTCAAATCTGAACTGGCTTTTCAAAAGAAACCAAATTTGAACTAAATTGTTGAGTTGGTTAGCCACACCACGAGAAGTTGTAATTCATATGCTACACAGGGCTCTCCCACATTTGTGTTTGCTTAGCATCATATTATGACTGCCCTTCAAGGCCTGAATTATTACATAAAGGATTTGCAAAGTGCAAAACTTAATATTTATGTCATAAGTAATTTCAAGTTATTTTAAGAATAAATGCAATATATCATGGGGTAATTTGGCCCTTTAATGTATTCTGCTATAAGAGGTTATTTTTATGTTATTGCTATCTGGTATTTTGAGTTAAAACTTTAGCCTAGATGGCAGTACATTCTGCAATTCTAGGATATACTATAACTTCTTGTACATAGTAATTGGAAGCTTTTATACACTTTAATGTAATCTATAATATGATGTTACCTCTCATTTTGAGGTTCTTTTTCAGTAATAATGTGATCTGAAATTTAAAAACTATTTTACAGTCATGATAATTTTATTTCACTTCCCTACCATCATCTTCCTGAGCAGTTGCACCAAGTGGCTTCTTCCTCCTGGAATTTTGGGATGAGCTTGCAGCAGAGTTCTCTTCCTTGTTTCTGTTATCTTCATCTTCACGAACATTATCTACATCAAGTCCTTTCTCCCTGTTCTTAGCATTCTCTCTTTCAACTGTAGATTCCATCTGTTTATTTGCCTTTGCCTGCAAAATCAAACATTAGTCGTAAGGTTCACATATGCAACCAATGTTTTTAATGAAAGAAAAGAGAAGGGTGTACGAAGTTTGTCTTAAGTTAACTTAAGTTACTTTACATGCTGCTGCATAAACTTAAAGAGGCTTATTGACTTGGATTACAAAATTCATGATTTTTTTTCACACCTGTTGAGATTTACTCACATCTTGTTGATAAATAGTCAAACTAAGAGATTCTGCACATCTGACACACAACTGAAATAGCATGATAGGGTACTTACTGATTAAAACCATTTATTACAAATTTGTGACCGGACACTTTTACCATTAGGCACTAATCATTTGCAACCCCTGTCCACAAAAAGTAGTTTCTTATATTTTTTGGTATATAACTATAGGAAGTGATACATGAATAATGATGCTAATTAGAAATATTGTCATGCAATGATATCCTTCAAACACATCACAAAATAATCAATATCAACTCAATCAGCCTCTTTAAAAGTAATTATAACAAAATTAAAACAAAAACACCAGAAACTTAAAGTACAATAGCTGACAGTATTTACACAGTTGAGCAGTAAGTTTTATCATCACATACACTTTTTCTAAAAGTGTGATGTTTTTTTTGATTGGGTACGTAGCATGAGTACGATATGTACAGGTTTATGTTCTTGAAGCAGGGATATAAATGTATGCTAATGATAGCATAACAATTGCTATTGTGGGAGTCATGCAATATCTGTCCAAACTCACAACTGTGGATGTCACACATCTCAGATACCGTTCACCCCTACCACAAGCAATAATACCCATTGACTGGCAATAAATGGCATGCATGGTATTGGCAAAGTATCCCCCATCTAGAGTGGATGTTTTAATACTGTATGACATTTCACTCCAAAGTATGACTACAGTTGACATTTGCACCCAGATCTAATGAACCCTTCATAATTTGTGCTTTGACAAGAAAATTAACCTACTCAACTCAAAATAAGTTTATGCTTCATTTAGTACAGTAACCAATGCTAGAAATCATCTTATCCAATATCATTAATGAGCTTGCATACATGGATCCTACTCCGTACGCAACTTCCATTCTTTTACTACTGGCCCCTAATACCAGCAATTTCATCATTCCACACGGTGGCAACCGGTACTGTACCCATGTAATGGCTATACCTCTGTCTCCTTATGTTTCTTGGATTGTAAGTGGTTGCTGTAAGCGTTCTCTGTATTGAAATGTTTTCCACATATTTTACAGAAAGTTGAAGTATCTCTTTCAGCTTCAGCATTTTGTGCCTGTTGGGCCAAAACTCTCTGTTTGAAGTCCTCTGCAGTGACTGGAGGCATCTCAACCACCTTCCTCTTCAAGTTGTAACGATGCCAGTCAGATTTGTAGTGAAATCTCTGAAGATCTGCAGTGTTGAATGCCACACGGCATGTTATACAAGTAAAGCCTGGGTACGACATCTTCACTTCTGCACTCTAGGGAAGAACAAATAGGCCCTATACTGTAAATAACTTGAGAACAGACATTAAATTCAGATCTATTTGCCCCAGATAATTATCCACAGGCACGTAGCCAACAGGAGCCAGGGGCGAAGGCCCCCTGAAACTTTTTTCACCCCCCTTGAGAGTTACAAGTTGCCACTGACTTAATACATTTTTACACATTTGGCCCCCTCCCCCTGAAAAATTTTTCACCCCTCCTGCAAGCCACACCCCCCTTAAGTACCTTGCCTGGCTATGGGCATGATTATCTATGGACCTGTTGGGTCACCCAATCAAGAGCATCACAAAGGTTCAGTGACTAGGAGGAAGTTGCTGGCATTATTCATTCATGACAAAGTAATGTTACATTTAATCCTACAACCATGACGAGGTAAATTTACCCCCAGAAGAAAATGTAACACAGTTTCAGTATTCCCACAGTTTGGCACCTGGTAATAATCAACTCAGGCAAAGACATATATACTGGAAATCATCACCAGTTTTACTGCACATCAATGTCCAACTATGGCTCCTCACTCCAGGGCATTACACTTATTTTCAAACTCACTTGCCAAGTCAGACAAGCAACCACTGAAATCCACATGCCCTGACATTTTTTCACTTGCCCCTTTTGCACGTCATGGTGGGCAGACAAAATATTGATTTCCTATGTGTTTATTTTAATTCAGCCATACAGGTGACAACAATCCTTGAAATAAGTCTTTACAATTATTAGATTCCTATTTCCACCCTTCTTCCATCTTTGTGTAGAAAAAGTTTTTCCACACTTACAGTACCTAATAAACTGTATTTTAAATTCAGGGTTCTCAAACCAAAAGTCTGCTTGGGGATTCTCAACTTTTTTTCAAGGGTGGTGTGATTTGTCAAATGAAATTTTTTAATTTGTTTCATTCTTACTGTGGGAAAATATCTTTTTCTGCACTTCAAATTTTGAGATAGGACATTCAGGCAAGTTGGAACAAGAGAGCTCTTGCCCTGGAAAACTTTTACTTGCCCCAGGTAAGCGGGTATGTGTTAATGTAGAGCCCTGCAAACCCTCTCAAAGGGTAATAATCAAGTCAGAAAACCAGAAAGCCCAAAGGCTTAGTGATTCCTTGCCATAGAAAATGTTGAGATTTTCTTGGGAAATTTTGCTTTTCAACCTCTAAAGACCCCAGGTAACCTTTGAACTCTCCAAAACAAAAAGGTTCTTCCTCCAACCATAAAGCATCCATGTACCACAAATGAAATCTATCCAGGCTTTCTACATTGAGAAATCATGTTAAGAAGGTTCTCATACTTCAACCCCAGGTGGCCTCAAATGACCTTAGACCTCCACCAAAAACAATAGGGTTCTCCCTCTCAACATAAAAAATCTATGTACCAAATGAAGTGTAAGTCATTGCTACTTCAAGATAAAAGTGTTTACAAGCCATTTACAAGGTTTTCGCAGTTTATCCTTTGGTGACCTCAAATGACCTTTGACCTCCTTTAAAAACCATAACATTCTTCTTCACATGACAAATCTATGTACCAAATATGAGAAGTGTCAGTCATTTTTATCTCGAGAAATCATGTTTACAAGGTTTTTGGATTTTGACCTCTGGTGACCTCAAATGACCTTTGACCTCCACCAAATACGATAGGGTTCTTCCTTTCAACATGACAAATCTATACACCAAATATGAAGTGTCGGGTCATTCCTATCTCAAAATATCGTGTTTACAAGCCATTTACAAGGTTTTCGCAGTTTAACCTCTGGTGACCTCAAATGACCTTTAACCTCCACCAAAAACAGTAGCATTCATCTTCACATGACAAATCTATAAACCAAATATGAGAAGTGTCGGTCATTCCTATCTCAAGAAATCATATTTACAATGTTTTCGGCTTTTGACCTCTGGTGACCTCAAATGACCTTTGACCTCCACCAAATATGATAGGTTCTTCCTCTCAACATGACAAATCTATACACCAAATATGAAAAGTGTGGGTCATTGCTATCTTGAGATACTGTGTTTACAAGCTAAGCCATCACATACAGACACACACATACACACTCATACATACATGCATACACACACACGACATCACCATCGCATAGATTCCTTCGGCCTTTGGCAAGGAATCAAAAACATATCAAAACTTGAGTCATGTCTTCATCTTAGTCAGGGGTTGGACTAGGGCAGTCATACAAAATTGTGAAGATCTGTTAAGAGCAACATGGTATGAAGTAAAGTTGTTCGTATACTGTAACTAGTTTGTATTTGAGATAATGTAAAATGATCTATTAACTTTCTTTTATGTTCGTTTTATGAACTAAGCCAATAATTTGAGTGCTCTCTGGAAACTATGTTGATCTTTTTTCAGCTGTGGTATTTTACGTTTAATATAATGTTTTCCAAACCACTTTGTTTCCAGGGTAACATTGTTTTCACTTAGAAAATGACTGGGTCAGGGCAAGGTAAAGTGTCAGTTTAAGCTACATTACATGGTACAGTTAGGTCAGAGTACAGGTAAGTGTCATGTGAGTAAGTAGTCCCACTTGCTGTTCATTCAATTTTAATGAAAATGTTGAAAGTATACAGTAGTTTCATATACCATAAATGCAAGCCAAAGTTAGCCAACTGTTTACTGTAGAATTGGGAGCAAAGTCAATGTTTCTAGGGGACTATGCACAGATCAATCAGAGGAAACTGTTCAAGAGGGGGGGGAGGGTTTCACTTCTGAGACTGTTGCTAAAAACGCCATTTTGAAAAAGACAATTGAAGATAGGATTTATGGCTTTCCAGGTACTGTACAGTAGGCCTATTTTGTTCTTAAAGTCTAAGTTAGTTAGTTAAATGAGGTTTTACGGCTCAGTTTGTAACCAAATGGTTAAAGTCGGGCCGGCCACAGCCTTTTTCCAGTTGTGGCTCACTGGCTTAAAGTCTAAGACACAAAGATTACCCTTTTGAATGACAATGTAGGGGTACTGTAAACCGGGGTAAAAATGCCCATGGGGTAAAAACACCCGGAAAACTTTTTTTCTCTGCTAGTAAAAAATCATAGGGTGTGTGGTAGAATGGAACATATAAATGAGAACAAAGTTAGTATATAGTGATGATATAAAGAAAAAAAATTATTATCATATTTCTGGGGTAATGAGGAACAGTTGAAAAAAAAAATGAAAAAAGTTTTGAAAAATTCCCATCACAGGTTTAGCCTTCATCAGTTCATATTCACCCCATATGTACATGTTGCTTGTTTTTTATTATTTTTTGGTTGATATATATTAAGAAGAGTTAATTACAGCATTATGCTTAGCCAGTATAAAAACATCAATTTGTATATACACTTAATACCCCCACTTAAGGTGGGCGTTTTTATCCCGGGCAAAATCAACGGCCACGGGGTAAAAATGCCCAGTAGTATCCATCACAAGCAACTAAATTAAATCCCCATTTATCTTCAATCACCTCAATAGTAGACCTTTCTACAGTACAGCTATTAACTACTGTAATAATATTACTGTAGCTTTTTGAGACCAACTACATACATCTGACAATTTAATTCTTACTTAATATTCTCCAGCTATTATCATTATCGAGACTTAAGTTGGTTACATTTGGTAACTTCTTTTTATGACGTAACTGGCTTTCTTCAACCATCATGTACCCCCCCCCCTTTATTTTACTGAAGATACTGACAACAAATGAATTAAATTTTGTAAATCAATCTGATAAAAACTATTAAGAG
>WURT03176553.1:0-10353 GCA_009936505.3 Holothuria glaberrima | reverse complement strand
TTTTTTTCATTTGGACCCACGGCAAAGATTCCCTCGAAAGCTTCAAAACTCATGTCAATTCTTTCCATGAGAGCATAAAATTCACTTTCGAGGTTTCCAGTACTCGAATCGCGTTCCTTGACATACTGATGACAATGAAGGCTTGCGCCATTGCAACTTCCCTCTATTGCAAACCCACTGACAAGCATCTTTTATTGCATTTCGACAGTACCTACCCTGCCAATCTCAAAAAGTCGATTGTTGGGAATTAGAGAAATATATATATATATCTATATATATATATATATATAATATATATGGATAAAGCAGACCAGTTAGCAATTCATAGTATATTCGTCGCTACTCTAAGTTTCGTGGCTTAACCACTCGTCAGGCGATTCAAAACACGACTGACAACTTAGCGAACAATCACCATTTACAGAACAATAAATGTACATACCTAAAGACTGAAAGAGTACGAGCCCTACTTGTAAAATTGATCAGGGAGAATTTGTTAGAATACCCACAGGTAGAAACTTATCCAGACCAGGAATTTAAAGAGCTAAGTGAGGCTAGCAGATTTTAAAATACTTTTCCAACAAGCACAAATTACACCTTTTTGTAGTAATGTTATAAATACTTACCTTTTTCAAAAAATTTCCAAGTTATAATATAAGGAATATGATCGTCCTTTAAGTGCCATACGTATTTACTGAGTGCCGTATCGTTGGCATAATTAACTATTATTAAATGATTTAATATGGTAATGGTACATTGGCTTAAAGGATTCAGCAAGACCGAAATACGTTTCTATTCTCTAGGTTGTAAAAAACTGTGGTCTGGTATACTTCAAGGGAAGAATATTGTATTTCCCAGGGACTGGGCAGGTGTCCTTATTTTACAATTACATGAATCGTTTGCTTCTTTAATGTCTTTCCTAAGAAAAGCTTAATTATGTGAATCCTGCACAAAACATTCAACCGGAATACGGGAAAATTAGTTACTGTTGTATGGGGAATTTTCAGCGAACCATTAATGCATATAATCAAGCTTTTCTTAGGAAGGACAATAAAGAAACAAACGGTTCATGTAACTGTAGTAATATGGTAGTAATGTGCATATATATATATATATACGCATTTACACACACGCATATACACACACGCATGTACATATATTAAGTTAATACAAATTTAAGTTAGAATCATTTTTATTGTACTAGCCCGTACACTTACTCGCATTGCAATTTATTTTTCAAAACAGTTCTGATACATACATATATACGATAATCAATTCGTAAAAGCTAAACCTCTACTTAGATTTTCACGCTAGTGCGTTCATCAGGAAGTCCAGATGGATAATATATTTCATCTTTTTTGTCAGCAAAATTGGGGACATTGTTTAGTCCTGTTAAGTTTTTGGATCTTTAAATGTGTGTGTATATATATATATATAGTAGATAGTAGGTCGAGGTTGGTAGATCGAAGTTAGAATGTGTAGGTCGAAAGGTAAATAGTTGAACATTCGATCTAGAATCGAATGTTCAACTATTTACCTTTCGACCTATATATATATATATATATACAAATGTAGGACTCGTTGTGATATGATGTCACCCCCGGTAGAGTTTTAGAAACTCAGGGGGCAATAAAGGCTTAAGCGATCAGCAGCGAGCGTTTGAAAAAAATACTTAACTTAAACAGGGCTAAAGCGATGCCGATGCCAAGTAGTTTATTCATGTTTATGCACAAGAGAAATACAGCTAACGTTCATGCTTGATACACACATAGCCAATGGTACTTTGCGGCAAATTTGTTTATTCAACATTTGGCCTTGAAGTCTCATAAGCGTGTAGTACACTATTAAATTATTAACTACATTTTTCAAAACATTTTGTTTTTAGGCAACAGAACTTAACAATAACATTAGCATGCAGAAGCAGTTAACACTCAAATAAATGTGAAATATGTTGATGGCCACTTAAACGCGACATGTTTTCAAGTTAATACGTTTGAATATTTTGTTTACAACACGCATTGTGATGCTTAGAATAAAGATAAAAACGTGCTCGCCAGGTTCGTGACGTCGTTTACGAAGATATTGAGTAGTGTTTGCATATACAATATATTTAGATTGCCATGAACGCCCTTTGTGTTTAAATAATGCTTGCAAAATATTCTCTCGAGCTTTCGTTGTGGGTACAAAGCACTATTAAGTTAAAGACTTTATGCGGTTCTATACTACCCACAGTTATCAGTTTACAAACGTTGTGTTCAGCAAGTAATATCACAAATTAAAAGTGGTTCTAGCTAACAACATCTCGACTAATACAGTTGGTTGTTATGGATACTACACTTCTCAACATGCGAATTTTGACCCAAGTGGACAGCTAAATACGTACTTTTATTAATGAGAAAATTGCACCATGTAAAGTAAGTACTTTCTAATAATCCAGAATGGGATTGTGCAATAGACCTTATGCATTGACGTGATTAACGCTGTGGTCATTTGAAGGGCAAAACAATGAAGCACACTGTACGCACGACGTAAGTTCTCACGCATGCGCAGTTTAACTCACGAGAGTATCCGACTGGTAAGTCAGCTACCTGCATTTGTGTTGGTGTGACTCGTAAAGATACTCGCTAATATCTGTCAAGCCTGTGTTCTTTGACGCCTTATGAATAAGGTCTATACTGTACCCAAAGTTTGCTTTCAAGGAACATGGAATGCTTAGAAGTGATGACTGAGCTCTGTCTTTACCAGTTGAAATAGGGGAGATAAATGTGTGTCTTTTAAGGATTAGTGAGGAATGGAGATTGGTTAGTGGGAGGGGGGGGGGGGAGCTTCGCAGAAAGACAAACGTCCACTACACGTAATATACGGTAACAAGTTAAAGGACAAAGGACAAAGGAGAACCCCGAAGATACCCTGTACTCCAAAACAAAAAGCCAAAATATTATCCAACAAAAACGTAACGGTGCCCAATAAAAATAGCTTCTACCACAGTCGAATAAGAACTAGTCAAATGAAACCTTCAGGCAGTGAACAGAAGTGGAGTTAAAAACACACTCTGACAGACTATTCCACCTATTGACAACTCTTTGGGAGAAGCTAAGGTGGGGGGGGGGCATGCGGTATGGTGTGTGATCGCCGGCCTGGGAGTGGGGTCTAAGGTTTGAAAATGTTTGAAAAATTAGGTGTCCTTAGATGCAATCTGGTGCCACACATGCTACCCTTTGAAGTAAAATTTGTGTTAGAAAATTGACGTATTTTTAGGAACTAAAATAAAATTGGCCTCAGTGAGGGGGTATATGGTGGGAAACCCCTCCTCTTTGAAAATTTTTGAAAAATTTGGTGTCCTTACATGCAATCTGGTGCCACAGCCTACCTTTTGAAGTAAACTTTGTGTTTCAAAATTTGCGTATTTTTAGGAAATAAAAAAATTGGCATCAGTGAGGGGGCCATGGGAGACAACCCCTCCCCTTTGAAAATATTTGAAAATTAGGTGTCCTTACATGCAATCTTGTGCCACATATGCTACCTTTTGAAGTAAAATTTGTATTAAAAAATTACGTATTTTTAGGATTTAAAAAAGAAAATTGGCATCCGTGAGGGAGGGGCATGGCCCAACCCCCCCCCCCCCTGCGTACGCTAGTGCATTCACCGTTACGTCACTGGTTGACATTGGTTGGCATAGTGCATGCGCAAGAACACATGCCTACATGTTAGATTTTGCGGGTGTAAATGCTTGGGCGATTGCACCCAGAAAGTAGACGAATAGGAATCTACTTTTCATTGTGACTACAATGCGCACCTTACCAACTCTTTTGCCAACCAGCCTTAGCGTCATTTGTTTGTAAACACGAAAAAGGATACACAGATTTCCATAATATCACTTAGATATGATTCTATTTACTCACTTGATTCTTATAAAAACTCACCAGGGGTGAAATACTTTTTCACCATTGAAGTAGATTTAGTTAATTGATCTAAGTCGCTGAAACGACCACTTTCAAGAGCACATTCTTTGGATGAGATACAGTTTCTGCCTTTTTACGTGGGTCCCGTGGATGCAATATTTTTGGTAATCTATCGCAAAGGAGATAACCATCGATTTTTTTTTTTTGACTGAATTTCAAATGTGAAACCGTGCGTAAACTGAATTAGGACCAAATAACTAAGGAAGGCTCGATCAAAACAGAACGCAATGTAAAAACTACCTAAAGGTCAAAAAGACTTTTGTGGATCCATTATCTTGTCACTATTTCAATAAAGAACTAGAACTGCATTTGCTTGCAAATACGGAGAATTGTAGTGCGTGTTATAGGCAAGTCCTTGCAGTTTGAAGTCGAGCTTATTTTGATGTGGATTTTATTTAGTGCCTAAGTTCCCTGACACAAAATACATTTCACTAAGTTACCTTTGGAAAGGTGTGCAAAAATCTTTGATATTTGAAGGGCTTATTATGGTTATATAGTCAATCAAAGCATTGACCTGCCGGCATAGGCCACACAGCCACATTGTGGTATTTTGTAGCCACTCGTGTTGGGATCAACTCTCACCACACGTTGCGGCCTGTAATTTCATCATACCGCACCTGTAGAGTTCCGTCCCGATTGCTGTTACGTTATGCAGTGTACAGTTCTCTGTTCATATTCAACCAAAGCATTGACCTGCATAGTCACATTGGAATTCTGTAGGCAATCGTGTTGCGATCAACTCTTTAATTGTAACTACGTACATGTTGTGGCCACTATATACTAAGCATGACATACGGCACTTGTACAGTTTCGTCCAGATCTCTGTTATGTCAGATGTATCTGCTCTCTGTTCTCACCACTGAACTAACATGTGACAGGAATACGCCACAACGCCCTCAATAGATAACAATGAAGCGAATTCGCGTTTAAGCTGTACACGATAGATGTGGCCTTGTGTGTTAACTAAGAAGCAGGATTGCTGTAATTGAAATGTACTCCATGCTTTACAACTCAGTGGTAACCTGGTAACTAAGGCCTTAATCACATTTCATCGCGTTTTCTAGAAATTAATCCGCAGAGCTCTTTCATCGAGTTAACTCGCTAACCTTTCATGAAGTCATGGTATTTGCTTTTGTTGCATAAGTTTTTATTTCATGACGGCCACAGATTGACTAACTGCTGTCTTTAGAAGGCCAAGCAAGAATATTTGCTGAAACTACTTACTCTATGCGCAGCCTTATTTAGTAAAGAGGTGCTTCCACATTCTGAATTCATTTCCCAGGAATTTTGGAATCCAATATTTCCTGAAATTGACTCGGTATTTACTGAAATTTTCAAAAACGTTTCTTCTTATATGCTACTGTAATGGCTGATTCATTATTCCAGCTTGTCAATCATACGCTATGCCTACACGCCATATGCCATTTCCAGGTTTCCCGAAATGTACCTAACAGAAGACAGATTTGCAGGATTTACTGGTAGAGTGGAAACACTGGATCAAAGCCGAGTAGTCTGCTAGAATACCAAGATCGCACTACAATAATTATTGTATGCATTTTGAATGTCAATGTAGAAGGTTCCTCTAGAATAACAGACGCGTGATCGTACTTTTTTAAGTAATCCTGCAAAAGAGAAAACGGATTCACCCCAATGAAATTTGAAAACCTCCTCTCCCAGGAATCCTTGTCTTAAATCATTATGCCAGTTTATGTCACCGAAGTGTTATACTCAATCAGGATAATTTCTTGGCTTAACTTAAAAGGAAAATATCGTGTTTAATTTGCAACAACGTGTCATGAACATAGAAAGCTTTCGTCATTAGTAAACCACTCAGTCTAACCAATAAAGGGCGCCAATTACTCTTCTTGCAAAATAATACACATAAGAAAGATGTGTGAATGTAAGTGCATAATTTAAAATTTAAGATCTCTAGGTGAAAAATTATTTATGAATTAGAAAGCAGTGAATTTCCTTCATCAGTGACAACCTTATTATTTTGAAATATTTTATGAATAATGCTTTTAAAGATACCAGAAAATGTCTTTTACACAAACGCAGGATTTGTACCTATTGGAACATATTTATCTATTGAAACCAATGATAGGCATGTTAACGCGCGTAAGCGTGCCTTAACTCCAAAGGCGCTAGATGTCTGACTTTTGCATCGTAACGTAACACTGCCGACGAAGCCTACCTGGGGGCCGCCATGATACTTGAAATACGGCAAAGCAATTCCGCGAAACAACTGTCAACGGTTTGTTTAGCAAAATACAGTGTACTTCAATAAGCCTAGTAGGTGAGCAAATGCGGCGTGAAAGTTACATGTTTCACATGCACGATGCTTTGTTCAGATCTCTTCGGCGTAGACTAATCTTTTGCAGTAAATTTCGTTATCTCATCGCCAGAGACAGTTAAGCAATTTCAAACACACGTAATGAAAACTGTATTGTGACGTCACCAAAAGGAACGCGTTTGCCATATTTCAGCTCATACAGTGCGGCTTCATAAGTTACAGGCAAAGTCATGTATTAGCGCCTTCGACGCTAAGGCGCGCTCGAGCGCGTTAGCATGCACATCATTGATTGAAACTCAACAAACGTTGAAAGACGCACGTTTAGGAAATAACAAAAAATCTGATAAATCAGGTGATTTTTCAACTTGTGGTTATTGGACAACTTACTCCCTTTAAATTTGTGTGTCATAATTAAAGCCAAAGTTATCATTTTGACTCTCTCAAATCAAGACTCTTCAGCTTGCAAAAAGCCTACTTCAAATTTTAAATGTTAATGAAGAACTACTTCTCGCTTTCCATACTTTTCCTTAACACCTATGAAACGCAACGTGTTCACGACAAAATATGCATTTTAATCAGTTAATATAAACACTATTTACTTTATCATTTCCAGCTCTGATAACGTCTTCAAGCAGTTTCTGTGCCATTCTTTTGCTTCTTTGTAACATCGTTAAGTATCTCTGAACAGTGGCGTAGTTATGGGAAGGGGAACGAGAGAGCTAATCCACCTCCCCAAAACGTCTCATTCCCCCAGATACCCCATTGCAGTATAAGAGTAAAAATATACCAATTACTTTGTTAAGTGACAACGTTATGTTCATGTTAAAAATGTTAACTTCGATACTGAGTCTAGTATCTGATGGGAGAGACCAGGAACCTGCAGTCTTCAACCCAGTGCTAAAGACGTTCTATATAGTGCAGTACCATCAGACCATTAGAAGGAAGGAAACCTATTGATCTGGACTCTGGAGGTTGGGCATTCGGTTACTGGCTGGATCACATGCAGTAAGGTGTGTTCTTCTATGAAGAACATTATATGATTTGCTCCATAAACTGACCTTCAAAGTTTCATTGCAACGTTAAGTATGTATTCTAGCCAGTCGGCTGCAAAGACACACTGATGGTAGACCTCAGTAGCAACGTTCAAGTTACGATAGGTTCTTCCAAGCTTTGTACCATGCCAGGATATGAGATTGGACTCCCAACTGGTTCGTTGTTTTCAGACATGTAGAATGTACCGTTTTTATCTTGAAGACAGATACTCGTCTTAAGAATACTTTTTCTAGGAGGTAAGCAAAAGTCTCAATTGGTGACTGCCCTTTGATTGACATCAGAATTACAAAATTTGAAAGATGCAACTCAGTTCATATTACACAGAGTGCACGGAGAGTGTTTAGATTACACATTAGGACCTTCTATGCTTAAGAACATATGGACGGCACTAGATATAACTTAGTTGGGAGAATTGGAACTGTCTGGGATGAGGGCATTTCCTCTTTTCGCGACCCTTTTAGACTTGGGCTACACTAATTTATGACTGTGATAGTCAGCCAGTCCGGATATATGACACGAATGACAGTATATTAACTGCAGTGGCGTGGATCCATCTCCAAAAGTGTGTGTGTGTGGGGGGGGGGGACTTTTCACCATTTGCGAATCGCTGTCCTGGGTGAGGGATCTAAATTTTTTTGCTCACGTAGGGTGGGCTAGATGAAACATGGTGCTACATTTGGTGCTAAATTTGAATTGAATATATCACCAAAATTTCTACTTTTTTAGAAAGTTTTTTCTTTTTCATTTTGCTTGCTTAAGGGAATTTTTACTCAGTCCTTGAGGTAAATCGTGAAGTGAGTGAACAGTAAATTGTTAGACTTTTCACCATTTACGAATCGCTGTCCTGGGGGAGGGGGATATCCCCCTCCCCTTTGAAGAAAAAAATGAAATTGGAAGGTATTTATAGGGCAAATGGTGCCATATTTGGGCGAAATTTAGCTTTTAATATGTAGTGTCAATTCGTAATCACAGTTTTAGTTTTCATCATTTTTGAAAAAGTGGGGGGGGACTTTTGGGCGATGTCCCCCTTCCCAAAAAGTGAGGGGGACGCGTCCCCCATGATCCACGCCCATGAATTTAACTGTCTTAAAATTCTGAGAGTTCGTAAGCCGGGTCTAGGTAAAGTCGGTGTCCTTTCGAGCTATAGCTCCTTGTGAACAGTTTTAGGTATTTACTGTGTGGAAATTAATTTGTATAAATTTTCATGTAAAGTATAGTTCAATGAAAGTCATCTTTACTGAACTTCTTTGGGGCAAATGCGCTCACCTCAATATGAATTAGTCTTTGTTCCTATACCCTAAGTTATTTACGCATATGACTCTTCTCAATCACTTGTGACAATATTTTTGTAACTGGGTTGCTGAATTCATGCAGATTGAGTTCTTCGTGAACATTTCATATTAATAGTTTTGTCCTGTGGCATTATGAAAGATAGGTTTCAAGAGAAAAAAGGGCGACATCGTAAGCCTGTCTGGATCACAGGCAGTCCTAGCGTTATATAGTAAATACACTATATATATAAACACATATATAAAGAAAGAAAGGTAAGACACTTCACGGCCTTCTGCTCCTACTTCGGAGAACAGAATCACGATTTTTATGACTGCACTCGTTATACCAAGACTGTGTGTACGTAATACGGGCACGTAGCTAAGGGGGAGGGGCATGGGGCGAAGTTCTGAAAATTTTTTCGCCCCCTTGAAATTTTCAAGTTGTCTTTGACTTAACACCTTTTACACACTTGGTCCCCTGAAAATTTTTCGCCCTTTAGAAGCCATTTAGCCCCCTTTCCCCACCCTTTAGAACCTTGTCTGGCACGGGCCTGACGTGAAAAGAAGCATACATATTCGACACCTGCTACGAAGGTAGATTTTGTGTTAGCTATTTACTCAGATCATGGGGATCACGAAACATGAACCGAATGAAACAGAATGACGTCACGTGGAACATGGGGAAAACGCAATTACCGTATTTTGTGGCTAAATGATCACTAAAGATGCTTAGGCCTACCGTAGGATTGACGTTTAACTCCAACTGTAAGAACCGACGTCATACGTAACAAGTATACGTTCAACTGATAGTTCATGATTGTAAGGTATAGATCTCTACAGGTGAATTCGTTGGAGAAGTAGTACGACAATATTCAACCTAAATTGCATTTATAAGGTTGCAGGGAAAAATACCACCTAAATTATCCTCGAAACAGACCTCTAATCGTAAAGTTTATAACTGACAATGAAAATAATATTTGCTCCTTTAATGCACCAATATCTAGGTACTCCTACTTAAAGAAGCAGCAGCCCTAGAGCCCGATGACAATTAACCTCACAGGTACCCATGTAAAATCTGGGTGAAGAGAGGCAATGAGATAAAGCATCTTGCCCAATAAGGGTCGGTGCCAGGGTTTACCCGACAGGGGGCTAATCTCCTTGACGGGGGCAGCAACCCACAGCAACCCACAGCAAACCTGCCAAAGGGATGAGTTGGCAAAAGGATGAGGAACAAAGAATATTTGTTTTTTTACAAAAACAATTAAAAATTTGGTAGTTTTATTGAAGATACTTTGAAAAATTTATGGAAGAAAATTCGAAAATTTGGGGTTTTTTAAGGAAAATTTGGGGTCTTTTTTTTGAAGCATATGCCCTTCCTATGAGCAAAATCAAGCAGATCGTGGGGGCGACAAAGGTCATTGGGATTACATATTTTATCGTACGGATTAAAGCTCCCCGACGAAATTGGAAAAATTTTCCCGACGGAGGGCCAGCCTTCCCCGACAGGGAGCATGGTCCCCTCACTGGAGCCACATTTGTGCCCAAGGGCACAACGTAGTGACAATACAGGCCACCACGATCTCACAATGAGATAACATTCCTGTTAGGGGCGTCGATTTGATTTTGGAATTGGGGGGCATCTGACCTAAAACTTCTCTCCTGTTCTGGTGAGGAGTCTATAAGATGAGGGTACCCAGATCCAAAATGGCGCCAAATGTTTCAATATATGGGGTTACTATGAAAATTGGGGGTATACTTCATTATCCAAAGGAAAAAC
>WURT03176542.1:0-10354 GCA_009936505.3 Holothuria glaberrima | reverse complement strand
TTAGGTCACAAGGTTTCAAAAGGTTTTGAATTATTAACATGATATCTCAAGTACAGTAGGATAACTGTGTGGGATCTCATGCTTGCCATATAGGCGACTTGTGCTTGTTACAATAAATCACATGGCAAGGAATCACTAAGCCTTTTGGCTTTCTAGTCGCATCGGCAATAAGTTACTTCAGAAACCGTCAAACTGTGAAGAAGTATATTTTGAGAATGGTAAAAAATATTGATATAATTCCAATGGATCTTTCATTGGAGTACTTATTTCTTTAATAAAGGGAAACAGTTCTTTTTGGTGGCATGTCACTATCCTAGGAAATAACAACCCCAAGAATGACATCACCAAGGTCTTTCTGTATGTAATTAAATGACTGAAAATAATTTGTACACAGTGTAGTCTTTACTCATATTCCTGAAAAGTAAGTCGTCAGTGCTTTACCTGTCATTTTTTCTTTAGTTTATCTGCCGTTTTTGAGGCTTTGTGTCTAGCCCTGCAAAGTGAGAACCTTGTTGGCAAGGAATTCAAAGATTGAGGCACAAATGATTGTTCAATTTTCTCATCTTTTTAGTGTTTCCTAACTCAGTAGTTGTTGCACTGGTAGGTTTTACGTTTATAGTTTGAACACAGACTGGCCATCGTTATTAGGGCCCCATGATCTTGCAGCCTTTTGTACCACTGCACAGCCCATTGAAACTACAATGAAGCCTGTAATCATAGTAGGAAGGGGTGGGGGTAGGGGAACGGCACCCTCTCTGAAAAAGTTTTCGCCTCCTGAGGAAATAAAATATTACCATGCTTGACCCTCACCCTGATATAACATTTTGCATATACAACCCTGGAAGCTGTTTCACCTGCCTTCAGTACAGTGCCTTGTCTGGCTATTTGCCAGGAAGTCAGCAACCCTTGCATCATAGAGCTGATTGGTGTCAGCAACCCTTGCATCATAGAGCTGATTGGTGTCAGCAACCCATGCATCATAGAGCTGATTGGTGTCAGCAACCCATGCATCATAGAGCTGATTGGTGTCAACAACTCATGCATCATAGAGCTGATTGGTGTCAGCAACCCATGCATCATAGAGCTGATTGGTGTCAGCAACCCATGTATCATAGAGCTGATTGGTGTCAACAACTCATGCATCATAGAGCTGATTGGTGTCAGCAACCCATGTATCATAGAGCTGATTGGTGTCAGCAACCCATGCATCATAGAGCTGATTGGTGTCAGCAACTCATGCATCATAGAGCTGATTGGTGTCAGCAACCCATGCATCATAGAGCTGATCGGTATCAGCAACCCATGCATCATATAGCTGATTGGTGTCAGCAACCCATGTATCATAGAGCTGATTGGTGTCAGCAACCCATGCATCATATAGCTGACTGGTGTCAGCAACCCATGCATCATAGAGCTGATTGGTGTCAGCAACCATGCTCAAGTCAGCAATATTGTGCACACTGTAGGACCTATGGACCGTAAGAGCCATATACTATATTACCAATGAGACGTTTTACTGTTGGACCCAAAGGCTGTAGTCCTGATCAATGGACTGCAGGATAATATGTAAAGCTGTATGGCAGTCCCTGCCAGTGCAAGGGTCTTTTTAGTTACAGGCTGCCTGGGACCAGTACTGCTACCTCTGTGACCTAGATAATGTAATGCACAAATTTGCTTGTAATGGTAATGGTATAGCATGGCCTTTTATCAATGTCTCTTTTTTTTCAACCCTGATATTTGCAGCTTTTCCGACATGGTGACAGGTCACCAATAGATGCTTATCCAACTGACCATTATAAAGAGGACTTTTGGCCACAAGGGTTTGGTCAACTCACTCAGGTAATGATGGGGTCTAAACTTTTTAAGGGGAGAGGTTTGTCTGTTTGATTTGTTTCAAGACAATTAAACTGACCAACCATTCCCTTCCCTAGACCCTTACTTCATATGCCTAGATGAATGTACTAAAGCTGTGTTGTCCTTCTCATATTGCAGAGGTGTTAATGTTCCTTACTGTAACTTTGGGTGGTTGTGAAAAGAGATCAAATTAGTTTCAATTTCATCTCTTCAACAGTAAACTGGTGAGACCCTACACAACTGAATGTAAAGTTAGGAAGATGTGAGCACCTCAGAAAGCCACTATTATACTATAAAAAGTAAAATTTGCTGTCTTACCATGTAATTGGCATTATCAGCGAACCACAGATGCTATGTTCATGATAAAATGAGTGTGCCACTGGTGGTTACTGTACCTCATATTAAAAGTGATAAAATTGTGAAGTCTGTACTTGTTTATATTACTTCCTGTTGAGTTAATTTCATTTTATTTTACAGGAAGGGATGAGGCAGCATTATGAGCTGGGACACTTTTTCAGAGAACGATACATTGGTACACATTTTTTAAGCGCTAATTACAGCAGGAACCAAATAGTGATTTGGAGTACAGACGTCGATCGAACTTTGATGTCTGCTGCTGTTGACCTGGCTGGATTTTTTCCTCCAAGTGGGAGACAAATTTGGAATTCATCTCTTTTGTGGCAGCCAGTTCCTATTCATACTATGCCAGAGTCTGAAGATTATGTAAGTGTTCCTTGTGGTATTCATTGATTTTAGGGAATCCTATGTCCTTTTGTTGTTTGTGCATGTTGATTGTCAAATATTAATTGTATTCAGGGTTTCACTGTTAGCAGCATGACAATTTCAGATGTGCTGGCATCAAGCAAAATTCCAATACTGAAACATTTTTGAAATGTCAGTCCTGCAAAAATACTGTCATAATATAATAGATGATGAACAATTGTGATGACTCTCTGGTTTAAACTTTTGCCAGACTTCCACAATTGAATGTAATCATAAAAAGTAAAATTTCAGTTATACTTGTCAAAAGCTTAAAGTAGCATGAAAGGAAACGAAAGTTTATAAAATAAAGTGATTAACCCTGTATTTTTTTTTTATATTTGTTGGTTTCTGTATCAGTTTTTTGACGTAAATTTTATGTTCAACTCCTGATTTCTGTGATGTGTTTCCAGTTTCTGTATTACTGCAAACATGCATTACAGTTTATGTTTCTCTGGGACCTGTTTATTTTATGAAGTGAAACTTAAAAGTATGATATTAATTACCTTCAGTATTCAATGACACATTTTAGCAGTAGTTTTTGTAGTATTGTTTTTCTTTCATTTTTGTCAAGCTCAAAATACTCACATTAACATGAAGATTACTGTAGATTTCCATTTTGTTTTTATGTATCCTTCCATAGCAGGCAGTGAGCTACTGTATAACTAGTACTGAACTATTCATTGGGTCAATTAAATCTTCCCATATGTGCAGTATGTTTTTCTTTCATTTTTGTCAGTATCAATTTCAGTATTATGTGATGGAGAATGAATTCTTTAAATTCTTTATTTTCCTGCTGCAGGGACTGAGTTAGGGAAATTTTAGAGATGGTTGCATTTAGCAGAAGTCCTTGCTGATATTAATTATGCAGCAAGAATTTTGCCTTTTTTTTAAGTATGGAAAAGGTCAAGCACTGATCTCAGTGACTGGAAAGACCTATAGAAATGTTGAAAATTATCACTTGCACTGGTGTATTGATTTCAAGTACTATTTTGATTCCAAGTACTGCCTTAGGCTGACAGGTACCAACTTACATGCTGTATCTCAGTTCCTGTTTAAGGGCATAGCCATGGGGTAGAGGGATCCCCCCCCATTGATTTGCAGTGAAACAATGGGGCCAGTATCAGTACAAATACTGTATTCAGTAAACTTGATATCTTTTACTGTACCTTTAAACAGGGACAAAGATGGACTTTGCTTCCCCCTTAAAAAAAAGCAGGGACCAAAATTTTTCCCCTCCCCCTTCCTGCCACTATGAAGGCTTATCACCGTATGTTCCTGCCCTGTTCTTTAGTCATGCATTTTGAACTGAACTGATTTTGATTTTTCCTTTGTACAGTATCTATCATACTCTGCTGATTGTCCCAAATATGCACAGCTCCAGAACGATTCACTACATGATGATGAACAGTATGTGAAAATGTCCAACAAGTACAGTGTAAGTATAGTGCTTCATAAACTGTTCAGTGGGTTAGGGGTTGGGGTGGGGGTGGGGGTGGGGGGGTGACAGGACATCTCCCATTGGTACAATTTTCACTTAGACAGTTTCCTTTGGAAGCTGCAGTTCCTCCTGAATAACCTACTACATTGAAGATTCTTACTTTGGACAATTGTCACTTGAATAATCATTACATGTAAATTACCATTACAGCTCTTTGTAGACAGACACCTGACACCCAAACTAATTTGGTAATATAACCCCCAAGGAAAGCTGTTTTATGTCTGGGATGATTAAAACAGCTAATGGAGTTGTGTAGATAATATCCCAACTGTGACAATTGCCTCCTCAGACAACTTCCATACAGACAAATGTGGAATTATTCAGGGTGAGGATTGTCCAATTGCTACTTGTATCCATAGTGGGAATTGCTTGGTGAGAATTGTCCAGGGGTAGTCATCCAAGAGGGGGAATTGTCTCAGTGGGGGCAGGGGGGACATTGTTCAGGTGGAAATTGTCTGGGAAACATGCGAGGGTCTTGTGGAATGGCAATATGGTAGCTACTTTATCTGTAGACCCATTCTATCTGAACCCAATGAATTACATGCAGGAACTATGTGAGAGTATGACTCTGACACTAGTCTCATTGTGTCTTTAGACTTGGTTTGTGCTACATCAACCAGTATCTAGTAAATCAACTGTATGGGTGAGTTTGTATGCACAGTTGAAGAGCAGTGAAGGGAATAAAAGCTTTCCTTTGCTTAAGCCTTTTTCATTCAGTATAGTGTTTGTGTCTGTACAGCCTTACATTGGCTGCAACACAGTAGACATGACTGGTACAGCTCCTGTAAATGCTCAAGGTGGCTTAATACAACTATTCATTCAGTATAGTCTTTGTGTCTGTACAGCCTTACAATGGCTGCAACACAGTAGACATGACTGGTACAGCTCCTGTAAATGCTCAAGGTGGCTTAATTCAACTGCACCCACAGCTGCAGAAAGATTAAACATAACTGTCAATGCTCATCCCCAGAAGCTTTCAAGGAGTGGATATAATTATTACATTCCTAATCAGGGGACAGGTGGGGGGGGGGGAGGGGGGAGGATTGTCCAGGTTGAAATTGTCGGGGAAACATGGGAGGACCTGGTGCAGTGAGGTAGCTGTTGTATCTGTGTAGACCCATCACATGTAACATTATGTTTTGTTAAACATGGCCATGTTGGAGGCTCATGTGGAGAGCCTTTACATGTTTTGCACGCTGTGCCTGTGCATCTGTTGTAACAAGCATACACTTCGTGATGGATACACATACCAGTGGCACCACTCCTTGACCTCGTGTGATTGGTCACTCTGTAAATGTGTGTGCATCTTTGCCCTGCTTATTCCCCCAGTGTGGCTGTTTCCTGTGCTATTAGAAATATGATACGCAAATGGAATGGGTCTACATAAATTTCTTTCTGAAAATTGTCGTAACAGGATACTGTACTCTGTATTCATATTTTCCAACTAAAAAAGAGAAGGATGTTGAGAAAGAATAAACAATCAAAAATGCGACTCAAGATTTGACAGTATAATGTATCTCAGTAGTTGAAAATATTGAACTAGTAAAGATGAAGTACTGAGTGATTACAAAATTACGGAATTTCTTCTCAGGGCCCCACATTCCTGCTGGCCCAGGACCTAACACACCCTAAATTAGCCAGTGACTTTACTGTGCCTGGCATGTATATTTTATGTACGGGTTGTTGTCATGATAATTCTACATGGAGCTTCAGGTATGTTTAATATGGCAAATGGAAATCTCAGAAAGGGTTATATTCTCTGTCCTTTAAATGTAATTTTTGCCTAATTAGTGTATTTTGAGAGTTCACTGTCAAAACTATGCTGCAGTTTTTCATTTTTAAGACTACTTTACTTTCTTTTCACACAAAAACCATAGTTATATTTTTTAGCTTTTGAAGATTTTCCATAGTGGCATCTTGTCTTTAAAATTTTTTGCTTTCTGTTTGAATATGTTTTTGTTGTTGAAGAGACTGAAAGTTTCCACAAAAAACTCAAGAGCTTCCTGCTTTCATTACATCTTTTGACCCTGAAGCAGATTGTGAATAAATTCTACATCAATTTTTGATGCAGAATGGAGGTGTAGTGCAGTTCATATGGCACTTGTGTATGTTTTTGTGTGTGGACATAGGTGAGTTTGTTTGGCATTTAGATTGAGGACCTAAACCAGGGGTTCCCAACCTTTTTCCCACAGGAGTACCATTTCACGTTTTCATAGTGCCACCGAGTACCACTGTACCAATATCCAGCTATAATAGTGTTCACATGTTAACACCGATATCAAATAGCTGTCAGTGTACAGCTGCTTGAGGGATGTATGAGGAAGAATGAATTGAATCAATGATGAATACGTGCACAATGGCAGAAAACAAACAGCTGTCAGTGTACAGCTGTTTGAGGTGTGCATGGGTTAGTTAGATCGGATTTTACGACACACCAACACGACTGTGTTATACAGTGTCACCCAGAAGAGGTATGCCTGGGGGAGAATGAAAAAAGAATACAATAAAAAAGTTGAGCATGCTCTGTAGCACGCCACATACCATCGAGAAAGTCCAAATGTACCACTGGTGGTACTCATACCACAGGTTGAGAACCCCAGACCTACAATAGATTTCAGGTCCCTAGAAGGAAATTCAATAGATTTCTCATGTTCTTGGAAGTTTCAACAATAGACAGTCTATTGTTAAAGTTAGGTTAAGGAAGCATACTAAATGGTGACCTGTGTGTGTGTGTGTGTGATATGTTATGTTCTAGCTTGTAGTAAAGTAAGCAAACTCATGGCAGAAACAGGTTAATTGATAATCATATTATATTCATACTGTGTAATCACCCTGTTTGTTTTTTGTTGCTGGTAGCATGATTGTAATTAAGTCACAACTATGTCAACATACATGGTAGAACTTATTAACTTTAAATGCTGGTATCATGATATTAATTATAAGGCAGTGATAATAAATTAAGTGATGAATATATAAACTTTACTATTTTATAGTTGCCATGTAATTTGCTATATGTAACATGTTGACTTTCATTATCTTTCATCTATGCATGGTTTCATACAAAGCTTGTTGATATCAGAAAAAGTTCTTGTCTTTATTCTGGATGCACAGTAGTTCACCACTGCAACATGGTTCATGACAGTACAATTTTTGACATTTTCTTCATAATTTAGACCTTCCATTTATCCATGCAGCCATGTATAAAACATCGTATGTGTTTGATTGCAGTAATCTTTCTAGCCAGTAAAAGTCTGATGAACTTCTTGTACTTAATACTACGAGAAATGCTTGTAGCATATCAAGCACCTTTCAGTTGATCAAAATGCATAATTCTAGAATCATGGCTCTGGTGAAAAATATACTCAAGTCAGATATTATAGGTCAAATATCTTCAACATTATCCCCAATCACTACAAGAAACTGTCATAAATGGCACTTTGTCCTTTTGAGCCTGTACATTCAGATCCTAGTTGGTAAAAATTGTCTGGGCTACAAAGTTAACCTCTAGCCCCTCTGTCAATTTAAAAGAAAACACTTGTCTATGCACACTCTGGACAAAGCTACATTGGCCTGTACTGAGTATACCTTCATAGCAGGTGTTGAATATGTACTCCTCATTTGACATACATACTCTAACACCTGCAAACAATGAGAGAGATTATCCATGAGAGACATTATCCATTTTTGCTATATTCATTTACCTTTTGCCTGTGGATTGGTTTTGATGTATGAATATTCATATTGCACTACAAAGCTTCCTACAGTATGTAATGTTGTTCTGCTACCTACTCACTTTTACACAGTAAGTCAACGAGACTTCTTCATTGTGTGAGCTTAATTAAGTAAGAAAAATCTCACACTAAAACCCCATTGTCATTGGTTGTCTGGAACACATGGAAATCAGACTTGCTTTTGTCAATTTTCATTGAATATTTGTGTTTTGTGTTTGTTGTGATCATATATATATGAATAGGTAATAGCTTACACTTTTATGCAGTTGGTCAAAGAATTCTTGTGACAGTTTGTGGACTTGGGTATGGAGAGTGCAGCCAATATAAGTGCAGGAGCAATACACGTCCACCAGTCATGCAAGCCCCTCTGTCAATTAAAAAGAAAACACCTGTCCATGCGCCTTCTGGACAAAGCTACATCTGCCTGCACAGACTTAAAATTGCTGAAGGTCTTATCCAAACACTACTGTGTATGAGCTGTCAGTCATCATTGACCAATCAGAGTGACGATATTGTGTGAATTTATGTCAATGTGTACTATCCAATTAAATTTAGAGAAATGAGAATATTCCTATACTGTATATGTTTGGGTTGATGCAACAGCCTAACTTTGAACTTGGCACTTTAATAGTGAAAATGTGGAAGAGTAGACTGTGAGCAACCAGTTTGAACAGTCTGTCTAGGGGTCAGATTAGTGAGTTGGACTTAAAAGGCAAAAAATGTATTAAGGTCGGTTTGTGGAGATGTATAGCAATATATATTATCATGTAAGTACCTTTGAAGCAGAAGAAGTAGAGTCAAACTGCAGCCTGCTGCATAAAGCAAGCCTTGAAGAATATTTTTGTGGTTGAAAGATGGTTTGCAAAAATTGGTTTTCAAATCCCCACTATTAGGCTCATGGGATCTCATTGTGAATTGCGAGAATTCAGTCCTGTAGTCAAGATTTTCAAGATACTATGAAAATGAGAAATCTTCCTGCATGAAGTCTTGGTGATTTATTGTCTGGGGTTGTATGGAAGCAAGTACAGTACATTAGCCTGCTGTGTTGTAATAAGTACAGTACATAGGTGTACATTTCAATATTGCTGGCTTTGATAAATACAATGCCAAACCTTCATTGAAGTTGTTGTCTTTGAAATGTGCAAGTGTAGTTGCAATAGTTCCCAAAGTTTCTCACATGTCTGAAAGTTTTGAACACATTTCTGCATCTTTCGTGAAAATGTGTGTTTTAAGTATTTTGTCCCCATTCATTTGAAACAATAATGATCTAATGAACGATTCAATTATTTTACATTTATGTTGTTTGTTATGACAGGACTTTATGAAAAGACTGAATAAAAACTCTGGATTTAATGGTTCTGTGGAAATAACCAATATTTTCGAAGTTGCAGACCCATTACAGGTTGAGGTATGACTTTACTTTAAGGTTTTAGAAAATAACTTTGTTTAGAGCATGGGGGGGGGGTGAATAGTTATAAGCAATATTTTATGGTTTGATTTTAATATTCATTTTGCTTCAAGCCTTCCAGGAGTAACAGTTACTTTTACAGGACATTCTGACTTTTTAATTTGTAAAACAAACTGAAAAAAAATGTTGACAGTGCTTCCAGAGGCTCTTGAGGCTCAAGCCTAGTCTCATAATATTTAGAAATATTCAGGCAGCTTATTTTCAGGATAGGAAGAGAAATATACAAAACATTTTTGTAGAAACCAGCTTTGTAGTAGTGAAGCAGAAAGTTAAAGATTAACATGGTTTATCTTGTTGGAAGATGCATTGACTATTTTCCCTTTTCCTTTTTTTTTAAAATTTTATCTTGTTTGCTATTTTTTTTGGGGGGGGTGGAGGGGGATAAGTCACTGAGGGGATGGGAGTATGATACAACATAGCAGCCATTCAGAGCAGACATTCACGTGCAGATGAACGGAGACCATAGGAAATTAGTTCACTGTGGGTATGTAAAGTTGGTCGTGTTACAGTAAAGTAGGCAGTGTCCAGCTGGCTTATGAGTACAGAATGGCATACATTTTGTCTTTATCAACAGCATAGGACACTGCAAAAGCAAGAAGACTAGTTTTTCTTTTCTCTGTTCATTTGAAACGTGTAATTGTGTGTGAAATCCTAAGTCAGTCCAACCCTCAACATTGCAATTAGAAGTGCTTGTAAGTGCTCTCTTGGCTTTTTTTGTTATGTTGCTGTAATTGGAGATTTCTGTTGAAACGGAAGGAAGTATGCTTCAACTCACTTTGTTAATGCCTTATCAAATGTAGCTTAAAACTGTTTTTTTTATGATTTGCCCTTTTCTCTTCTGACTTTCACTTATTTTCAAGTCATATATCTTGGTTTACTCATCTTTTTAGAGGCTTATACAGTATACTGAATCCCAAATGGTTTATTAATACTCATTCTTCCACCTCTAGCCGTCCGTTATTGGGAATCCTGCATTCTGATTGGTTAAACACTGACCTGTTATTCCACAACACATGGTCAGTAAACGTAAAGACTGATAGA